>MU223902.1:127642-140133 GCA_018584345.1 Thuja plicata
ATCACTACCTAAACCAACCATTTTCTTCAGATTTTTCACAATTTTCTTTCTTTTCCTCTCCATAGTTCCCTCTGTTAAACTTCTTGAAATTTTAACTTTGGCTTCATCAAAATTTCCAAACCTTTCTACTGTAGTATCAATTGCCTCAGCTAGGAGTGCAATGATGGTAGTTGATGCTTCATCAATGTTAATTTCATATGTAAATGGTTCTAAGCATGTTACCCTCGGTGTCACAGCCTGGATATATGTGTTATCCGTATCAACTAGAAAACAAATTTATTCATAGTGCTTCTCCACTAGTGATCTAGGAATCCTAGTTCTTAATCTCATTCTCTCCTTGAACTCTACAAAATAGCTCCCCATAATTCTATTGAAATTACTTCCTAGTTTCTCAATACATTCACTAATTGGAACTCTAATGGGTCTATCCTTTTTCCAGACAATATTTCCCAATGTAGGAAATGTATCCTGAATGTAGAAAAATATACAGACTAGTAAGGAACAAACTTACATGATGAGCTTTTAGCCTTTCTGATTGATGTGAGGTTCTCAGCTAATTGTGTCTACTATAGCTTGGCAAGATCATATGTATGATTCTTCTTAACAATTTTCCATGCCTGATCAATGGTTGTACAAGGAACACTATCCAATCTACTCGACTGATAGAACTTATGTGCTATTACTCTTACTCCAAAATCAAGTTCTAGGTCTTTAATTGTAGAGATAGTCATACCTCTATTGTTCCATACGACTCCAGTGTTAAGTGTAATTTCCTCTTTTCTATTATCCCTCATTGTCTATTTTTTGTTAACTACAGGATATCCAACCACTCAATGAATCATGTTTTTAGTAATCTTGACTGGTCCATTATCCAACCACATACACATATCATGAACTTGGCTAAGAATAAGCTTTATCCATTCATCTTTGAAACCTTGTGGAAAATCTAGGGTACAAGTTAACCCTTTGTTTGCTAAATGTTTGAATTCTCCCTTTAGAACTCCATCGACACACAATATGTTGTACGATTTCCTCAATTCACTATCTCCTACTTCACCAATATTAACCATGTAACACGATCAAACATCATGGATCATAAGTACCTTGGGTGGAATGGATGAGAAGGCTCCGGTTAAATCATTCTAAATTGTACTTTCAGGAATAGCTCAAAATTTGAGAGGTGCACATTCATCACTCCATACTAACTGAATTTTCTCTTGTTCTCCCTCCATACTTTTAGCTGGTGCGGAAGAGTTTGCAGCCATAATCTTGAAATTAGGGTTCAAAAGATGAAGAACAGAGTACCTCGGCAAGTAATGCTTCACATTGTTCACCTTAGGATTGCCAATGGCACGCTGACGAAATCTTCGATGCTAATTTCGTTAAGATCAATTCTGCAAATTACTCCAATCACTCCGTAAACAGTAAAAATCGCAAGGTAAAAATGAAGTATCAACTATTCATCCTTTATGGACTTTGAAAGGTCAAGGTAAGTAAGAAATGAATGTTCTTCCTATTGAGTTAATGCAAGCCAACTATCCTTGTCTTTCTAACACAACTTGCATCCCACTCGACTTACTAAACTTGGCCATCATAAAACTTACTCAGCCAACAAAACTCGGCACACACTAAAGAACTCAGCCTTAAAGTGTCCATGATTGGTGCTCGACACCTATAGTGCAATTGGCTCATCTCAACATTTGTCTTCAAAATATGTCCTGGTGCATCTTAACATATGTAAATATGGACTTTGGTACATTTCATGTTAGGAACTGATGTAAGATAAGAATTTTAAATGCAGTTTACTTAGCTGGAGATGATGTGATCACTTGATCCATTGGATTGGGTGACCTTGGCTTCACTAGATTCACTGCTGCATGGTTCAGACTTCTTAACCCATGTCTTGTTCATCTGTGCTCTAATTTTCTCAACAGTAGGATCAGGTACCCTAGTCTTACAATCTTTCCTTGTATGACCAATTTTAAGACAACTGTGACAAACTAGGCTTCCATTCATCCAACTCTTATAATTTCCTCTCCAATGTGTCCTTATGTAATTTTTTGGAACATTTCCATACTCACCACAGTAATGACAACTATGCCATGTGTTGTAATCCCACTTTTAATTATTGCCTTTTCTTTCTGATTTCTCTTGTGCCTTTTATGTCCACTGTTGTTTACCTTTAGATCTGCAATCTTGTGCTCTATGACCATATTTGTGACAGTTATAGAAATTACCATTGAGTCTAGGTGTTTTACTTGCCTTTGTCTTACATTCACGTGCTTGATGTCCAAACTTATTACAGTTAAAGCAATAACCATTAAAGTTAGTTTTAGGATTGGACTTATCATTCTTGCTTTGGAAAATGTTTGTTGTATGACTTGGTTTCCCACAGTGGTGGAAAATAGGTTTTTTGTTTCTTGGCTTTGCATACCTTAGTCCACTTGTCTTAGATGATTCTCCATCTTCAGTGGTTGTATGTTGTTCAGTGTGACCTAATCCAGAAGAATCTTTAGGTCTTCTTGATGCTGCCACCAGTTGTTCAAAGTAGCTCATAGTTGCATTGGGATCATTCACTCTGCTATTAATTTATTTCTCAGATCTCAATTCATCTTTCAACTGCCTGTTCTCAGATCTAAGATTTACAATATCCAAGTCTTTCCTACTGATCTCCTGATTCACAAGTAGTAATTG
This sequence comes from Thuja plicata, assembly GCA_018584345.1. Lineage (NCBI taxonomy): Eukaryota > Viridiplantae > Streptophyta > Pinopsida > Cupressales > Cupressaceae > Thuja > Thuja plicata. Next base: position 130,337 of record MU223902.1, read on the forward strand.
ATTTTCCATGTCAACTTGATTGAATATCATTGTGTGTACATCATGTGTTATTTCATCAAGTTTGATAGTCATCATTCTTTTTTCTTCTTCTGCCATAGCCTTGTCATCTTCAGCTTTCTTTTTTTGTTTAACAACTTCACACATTCTTATTGATTGGGCTTCTTGTTCCTTTTTCAAGTTTCTGACTTCTTGACATAGTGCACTGTTCTTTTCCAGTAGATCTACTATTGCTGCATCACTCTCAGTGGAATCTCCATTCTAAAATAGATTTGTGGTACCCTCTTCCTGATAATGAGTGTCATTCATTAGTTTGGCCAAATCTTTCCTTGCAGTCAAGGACTTCTTTAATTCTTGTCTTGATGTTTCAAGTTGTTGTAGTGCTAGCTGAATATCAATCTTTTGATTCTCAATCACTTTACCCATCTTGTAGATCTCCATCTCAAGATCTATATTCTCAAGATGATTATGACCTTTTTAGAGAACTGTTCTCTAATACCAATTGTTGGAAATACAATAATGGGAAAGCAAGATACTGAGAGGGGGGCGGGGGTGAGTCAGATCTTCAAAATTAAACACTTAAAACAAATAGATCCACATTCATACATATATGAATCTAATGTAATATCAAATAGCATCCACATAATGAAATAAACAACTCATAACACAAGAACTTGGTAACCCAGGAACCCAAATAGGTAAAATTGGGGTGAAAATGACATCCACAAAATTCTCCACTACTGTAGTAATAAAGTGTGCCTGTTAAGGCTACAAATGTTGATTACAAAATGCAATCTACCCTGTTAAAGGTCTTCCTGGTTAAGAGCAAAAGATCATTACAATCTACCCTGTGAAAGGATTTCAACTTACAATAAAGTAAGCACTCTGTTAGGAGATTTAGAAAGTTCTGCTAGATCCACTATGTTAAGAGATTTTCACCTGATAGAATGATTAAAATGTCTCAAGTATTGATCCTTCGTTATGCACTCATATGCTGATAACGGATCTCCTCTTTCTAGTACCTTCTATGATCTCACAATCTGATATAACTTTACTCTTATGTTCACTGTGTTTTCACTCTGCTTGATCTTTGCTTCTTAAAAAAATAACCCTGTGTGCATTTCACTTCAAAAATGTAGTCACCACACACTTCATCTGCTCTCTTCTTTCACACACAAAATAGGGTTTAGAAGCAATCTAATATATCTGTTCAAGTCTGATAGTGAGATCTAGATCAATGATCAAGATCTAATACCTATATCATCAAGGTATTTACAATTAATGTTTACAATATATCATGCATAGGATAAAACAATTAAATGCATAACTAACTCCATAGAAGAATATTAAATGCATACATAAGTCAGCCCAAAAAGTTTATACAAGTCAGCCAGATCACTTATCCTTGAAGTTTGAATCATTCCAGACATGTATACAAAAACTAATCGTCTCGACACTTAACATCTCTGTATCCTACTCGGCTTGGCAATGTAACTCGGCTCAGCAATGTAACTAGGCAAACTGAATACTGGTCGGCAATGTTACTGGGCATTGCATAGTTTTAGCTCAGCCATAGTGATAGCCAACTAAAACTGCCTAAGTGAATGACTAAGTGTTGGTCACTCATCATCAACAGAACTTAGAGATTAACAATACCCCCTTTTCAAGTGTCTACCATAGTTTCACCATGTAAAGGGTTGGGATGAACACTTGTTTGGCCCAATCAAATTCAGTCAAACTTATAAACAAAACTCATTGATACAAAAAGCTCACAAACATAAGAAATAGTTTCATATTTCCATAGATATTTAAAGTGTTTTGTGTATTCAATTCACACCATTATAAAAGTATTTTCTATTAGCTTTCTCCAATATAAAAATAAATAATATCAATTCTTCTAAGATAATTAATTTAAAATAGATTCACTAATTCAAAATAAATTTCAACTCTATTATTATCTATTTTAAATAAACATTAATATTATTTAATGTATAAAATACATTTCTTTTTTTTCACAAAAGTGGATGAACCACTGAATATATTATTATTTTTATAAAACTCATTCAAAAAATCTCAACCGGGAAAGAATCAGTAAGAAAACCCGGCATCGTCGCTCAAAATAAAAAGATCATCGATATTTACAACTATTTATATCGATGATTAATTGCTCAATCATACAATTCGGAGATTATCCTTCCTCCCATATTTACAAAATTTGAGCAATTAAACTACAAAATCATCAGAATTTAACAGTGTTTGATCATAATTCAAAATATCAAAAATTTGTGTAGCCATTTTTACTCCTCCATTTCTGCACATTCCTCCCCATGTGCAGCCACCAGATCACCTGATGTGCACTCCCAGCCAGCGGATGAATGGATGTGAGGAGATGCCTCCCATCCTGACCTACTATCTAAATGCAAATCACTAGGAGACCAAGCGGTTACCTCTTGCTCCCATTGACGAATTTGAACACCATATTGAGGCATTTTCCATCCTACACCAGCGGCCGCCTCCCTTGACATAGTCATTGATCCGTGTTCGTGCTCCCAAGAAGCTTCAACAATAACACATTGCGAGCCACACCTCATTCCCTGAGTCTGACGATGCTCCCGAAAAGAGACCCCTGAAGAAATCCCCTTGTAGCTCTTTAATGCATAGTCCTTATTGGAAAGACTCAGCAAATCCAAAATAGCGTAACCAGTACGCTTTACTCTTTCTTCTAGCTGATACCCTAGAGCCCTTGCAGTAGCTTGTAGAGTAGATTTCATGAAGCGAGGACTTTTCTTCTCAAATGAATTTTGAAGATCTTCAGACATGACCATGAACTCATGCCTTCATAGTAATTGAGACCTTAGAAACATACCACCAACTAATGCATTACCATACCATAAATTATATTGTTGCATAGTATTTTTAAGCTTATTTTCATTCCAGAACTGTGGAAGGACAACCTTTCTTACCATAATTTCTAGTAGAAGGACTGACTGTAATAAATCCATGGCATTCGAGAAGAATATGGACACTACGTTTGATGGAAATAGAAAATATCTAGATGAAGGGGATAAAACTTCTTCCCCAATTACCTGTCGAATACCCCGGTGAATAGTTGGAGAATTAACAGAGAACATCACATCCATTATGATTTCATCAATTTGCAAGCACAAAATTATTTCGATTGGGGGCAATAAATAATGATTAACTCTAAAAAACTACTAACTCATGGTTAATTAACATTTGCAAATCTTTATACTAGTCAATGAGTGTTGCTGGTTGCATTGTAAACTTAGTGATTTCATTGCAACCTAAATTGGAAAGATAATCTGCAACTTTATTGGGCTTCTCTAAATGTTTGCGATATAGTCACTTTAGAAATTTGATCAATTAAGATCCATATTTTTTGTAGAACATACTGAAGCTGCCATGAAAACGTTTATCTCTTGATGCAAGCAATCACTATTACTTGAGAATCTCCTTCGATCTAGACTCATTTATATTCCCCTCTCTTTGCAAGAATTAATCCTAAGAGTAAAGCTTGAGCCTCTGCTATATTATTAGTTCCTGCTGGTAAAGGTGTCATTGTAATTGCAAGAACTTTACCTTTAGAATCTCTTAAACATGCCCCTAACCTAGATTTACCTGGGTTTCCTCTGGATGCCCCATCAAAATTGAGCTTCACAAATCTTGACTGTGGAGGCTGCCATTGCACTGTTGACCTGTCTATTTTTGTTTGAGTTGTCCTGATTGGTCCAATTCCTAATGGAATAAATAATGATTTCCATTCACGAATGATACCTCTGTCCCATGTAGTGATAACTGGATTGATTTTACATCTACTAACGCTTGCATTAGTAACTTCTAATATCGATTTTTCAATGCTCTCTAGCACCTTGTCTAGGGTTGAAAATTCTTTTCTAAAGATCCTCTTATTTCTTTCCCACCAAATTGCCCAAATTACTAATGCTGGAGTGCATTTCTAGATTCCCACAAAGAAAGCATCGGGAAAAAGGATTGGCCATGCTTGAAAAATATCCCAAATGTTATTCTGTAGTGGAGTGGGGTAATTTAATTTTCTGAGAACAAACATCTAGCACTAATATGCAAAATGACACCTTGCAAAAAGATGATCAACTGATTCATATTATTCATCACATAATACACACTTGAATGGAGGAGCAATACTTAACCTTTTCAATCGAACACTTGTTAGAATCCTATGCTTGATTGCTAGCCATGCAAAGAAACCTTCCTTTGGTAACACCACATTATTCCAACTGAACATATAGGCTCGAGATGGACTTTTCTCTGATGCAACTCTTTGTAGAACTTTGTATCCTTCTTTGATTGAATATTTACCATTTTTGGCTAGTATCCACAGTAATCGATCCTCATAGTTGGATACAAATGCTTGTCTTTCTGTAAGAATAGTTTAAAAAAACTCTCTTTTTTGGTTATCTAAAGGGAGTTGTTCCAGATCTTTCCATATTACTTTCCCTGAAAAAAGACAAACTGCATCTATAAAATGAATAACAAGATTTCCCCATGCTGATTCTGAAGCTGACACAATTTCTTCAATGTTTGGCAGTGTGATTAGTGGGGGTTATCCGTTCCAAGAATCTCTCCAAAAATTAATCTTGTCACCACAATTTAATTCCCAGGAAATGTATTTAAGGACAGTGTCTCTGGAGGAAATCATAAAATCCCAAATAACAGAGCCCTTAGGGGGATCCAACATGGAAAATATTTTGTGTGGGTCATTGTTATCTAGATATTTCTATTGCATTATTTGACACCATTTTGATTGTGGTTTACTATACATTTTCCAAACCATCTTGCCACCAAAAGCTTTGTTCCTCTGTGATAATTCATCAATTCTTGCACCCCCTAATGCAGGAATATGTGTCATGTCTTGAAGAGAAATAAGTGTAATTTTCTTTTCATTTGTCATATTTCCCGCCCATAGAAAACCTCTAATTAGTTTCTAAATTTGTAGTAGGACTGATGGGGGGGGCTTGTAGGACAGCCAAGTAGTAATTTGGAATTGCTGAAAGTACTGACTTAATAAGTAAGATTCTACCTGACAAGGAAAGCCATCTTACTTTCTAGGACACAACTTTACTCTTAATTCTTTGAAGAACACCATTCCAATAGCTTCTCTTATTAGATCCCATAAAAAAAGGAATACCAAGATAAGTGGAAGGTAAAAAATCCTCAGAAAATCCCAAAATCTGCACTATCTTGTGTGATATAACTTTATTAGTATTGAATAAAAAGATCTTTGACTTTTGAGAATTAATTTTCTTCCCTAAGACATCTGAATATAGTTGTAATATTTTCTTAATCTGCTTAGCTTCTGAAACTTGCGATACTCCAAAAAGAAATGTGTCATCAGCAAAAAATGAATGCGTAATGGATATTGACATGCCCTCAAGTTTTGCTCCTTTCCACTTGTCAATTAAATGGTGATGCTTAATATTTATGCTAAATGCTTCAGCCATGATAATGAATAAAGCCAGGGAAAGTGGATCCCCTTGTCTGACACCTTGTGTAGAAGAAAAGAAACCTGATGCTGATCCATTGATTATAACTGAAAACCAAGCCCCAAAGATGCATGCTTTGATCCACTTACACCAACATTTAGAGAAACCCATTTTATGAAGAACTTGAAAAAGAAAATTCCAGCATACTCTGTCATATGCCTTTTGCATATATAACTTGATAACAAAATTGGAGGACTGATTAATGTTGATGGAATGGAGAACTTCATGAGCTACCATTGCTCCCTCCATTGTTTCTCTGGTTGGTACGAAGCCACCTTGTTCGGGAGAAATTATGTGTGGAAGGAGATGTTGAAGGCGTAAGTAAATAGCTTTGGTGACAATCTTGTATGTCAGATTACAAAGTGAGATTGGGTGAAAGTCAACAAAAGTTTTAGGCTCCTTTATTTTTGGAATGATTGCAATATTTATAGTATTAAAGTACTTGAGCATAGATCTATTTTTTCTAGATTCCTCAATAGCTTCTAGTAAATCCCAACCAATAAATTCCCAACAACTCTGAAAGAAGAGCGCCATAAAGCCATCTGGCCCCGGAGCTTTGTCTGGAGGAAATGAAAATACTACCTCTCTAAATTCTTGAAAGGTGAAAGGGGCCATAAGTTTGATATTCTCAGTAGGAGACACCATTGTTGGTACATTCTGAAGGAGATCATCCACTTGTGAAAGTAGGGGTGTTGGATAATCTGCTAGAGCAAGAAGGTTCTTAAAAAACTTGACACCTTCATCTCTGATTTGTTGTGCATTAGTTAAAATATTACCCGATTTTGAATCTTTGATTTGAAAAATTGTTTTAGCTGCATGCTCGCTTTTGTTGGGCTAAAGCATGAAAGTATTTTGTATTTTTATCTCCTTGTTGTAACCATACTTCTCTAGACTTTTGTCTCCAATACTCTTCCTGCCTACTACACAATTCCTCCCACTCTTGCTGAAGAATTTTTTTCTTAACGTAAGTATCATTAGCCATCCCATGTTGAATGATGTTACTATAGATTTCATCCAATTGTAATCAATTTTATATTCGTTCTAATTATTTAAAATATTATTAATATGTTTTACTTTTTATTCACAATACTTACTAAATCATCTATTTGAGTTTATGAAACTATTCATATAAAAGTATTCCTAACATATTATTAATATAATCATATTTATATTTAATCCTTCACATATAAAATACATAAAGTATTTATCTGTAAAAAAAATTATCCTAAGGCCCGTTAATGGGTCTGCAAGGGTTAATCCTCTTCTAAGGAAGGATAGGTGTGCCTGGAAACCGCCAGAGGAAGGCTGGATCAAAATTAATTTGGATGGGCTGCCAGAGGCAACCTGGGCATCTCTGGGTGTGAAGGCATCGCACGAGATCATGAAGGCAATATAGTTGCTCTCTCCGCGAAGAGGTTACAAGATGGGACCAATAACAAAGCAGAATGTGAAGCTGCAAAAGAGGCTTTCTTACTGGGAGTCAAGGTGGGCTTCAGGAAGGTGCATCTTGAAGCGGATTCTGAAATCATCATAAATGGGATCAAGAAAGGCTAAATGGAGTCATGACATCTTGATAAGAACATTAACCAGATTAGGTGCTTTTTGCTAGAGTTTGAAGATTTTCGGATCTCCCATGTCTATAGGGAGGCAAATGTGGTGGCTAATAAATTGGCCAACCTTGGAGAAAATAACCCCCATTGGAATCAGAATGATATATTTCAAGACTTCGGTCTTCTCAAATTGGATTAATTTGAAGTTGAGTTTTATTGATTACAACCCACTTGAATCCCTCGGTGGAGTGACTATAAATCATTACCCCCAATCAAGAACACTCATAGGAGAGTAAAGAATTACATGTAATTAAGCCGCACGTAGGAAGGAATTGGAATGCATATTTCTAGACCCTTCGTGGGAATGCATTTATATTTGAGAATGACCTCACTTCTCAACACAAGTTGAACAGAGTTTTTGCAGAGGTGCAGTTTCAGTCATGGAGGCAAACTTTAATTTGGAATCATGCAAGAAAACACCGGCATATGAGGGAAAAGTCACGGCCCAACATCTGAAGAACATCTTTCTCATTGAAGATCAGGCCTTTTTGAGTGTTGTCATGGATTTCTTCGGCCCAAAATTTATGGATGCATACTGGCGGAGGAGGTCAAATTTGGACATTACTTCACTATTCGTTGCATTGGATCTGATGGTGGGGGAGATGAAAGAAGAGGTCTGTAAGGTCATAGATGCATGCATTGACCAAAAATGGCTATTGGGCGTTGAGGAGATCATAAACCAGGATGAGCTGGGGGTCAGGCTGAACATGGAGTTGAATCCATGGAGGCAAATTGGAGGCAGAGATACTCCTCTACAGCTGGTGGTGGTATGGTCATCTACGAACCCACAGAAAGTCCATTGGTCAAAAGAGGCTAGGGCCTGGTAGACTTTGATTAACTTTCTACAAGAAAATATTTGGGATGTGGAGGCTGGAAATAAGGGTTTCATGAGGACAATCCCTAGAATTAGTGTTCGACCACATGGCGAGCTATTGAGGCACCAATTGAGCAGGGGAGGACAGGATGTGACTGGTGCATCCACAAGTGCAGACACGTGGGTTGACGAGTCACTACTTGGAGAGGAGGCTGCAAGTGGTACTAGAAGGCATCATTTATTTGTGGAAGATGATCACTCCATCCCTAACTTCACCAAGGAATATGTTGCTTCCTGGTTCAAAGAGTGATGCGGTTGGGTGGCTTTCTGTATGGCGGGGTGTAATCCAAGTTTTTGTTTCTCTCTCTTCACTTTTGGCATTGGTTTAGTTTAAGGTGTTGATGCCTTTTGTTATTTGCATCAACTATATTGTAAGGGGGCAAATTGAGGACTTTATGCTCTCCTACTTTTCACTCTATTGTAAGAACTTATCTTATTAATACAAAAATATGTTACCTATCAAAAAAAAAAATTTGTACTAAATTATATAGAAAATTTGTCAATTTTTTTTTATTCTATTAATAATCAATTTTCATATTAACTATTTATGAATTATATATTTAATCTTAGTTTTAGTACATTAATTTAGTTTTACTCTTTATCATCAATACTTTATAAATAAGAATAATAAAAATCTTTTTATTGGCAAGAATGGTTGAAATTTTGTCTTTTTTGACATTACATTGATACAAATAGTCCAAATTCATGAGCCAATTCATCTAGTAGGACGACAATGAGTCAACCAAATCTATAATATGAAGTCAAAAAATTTAACACCTCATCCTATATATATATATATATATATATATATATATATATATATATATGTGTGTGTGTGTGTGCAAACAACCAAAATACACAAGATGAGTGGACATACATGAACATAATACTCTACAAGCACAATGTCTTTAACGCTAATAATTAGTAATGCAAATAGTTCAAATTAACAAGCACTAAATCTTAGAGAAAGGAAAAATCCCATGAGCACAATAGCCCAATATAAATTTGAATCTTATAAGAAAAAATATCAATACCATGAGCAACACAAACATAATGAATCTCTTAAGCTTTTAGGATAGCTGCAAATGTAATAACACTCTATGTTGTATGTATTTTCCAAATGCAACAATCTCTCTTTCATTTATATTGGGAATGAGGATAGGAGAGACATGTGCCTTCATGGGACATGTCTATTCATTATTATTTATAAGAAATTACATACCTCTTCCAACTAATTAAAATTCAATCAATCTTATGATATTTCATCAATAATTATTAATTAAGAATAATAATTTAATATTAAATATTAAATTTCATATGATTAATAATAATATAACATATATATTATATTATTATTAATCAACATATGTTATATGTATTTTAATGATCATACAACTGAAGATACAAACATTAACACTCCCTCTTAGGTAGGGAGGATGATCAAACAAAATGTGTAGTGGTCTCTCATGTCAACACTTATGACCCTTACCATATCTACACAAGACATCAACACTCCCTCTTAGTTAGCGAAGATAAAATTCATCAAAATATAATTTAAAAAGATCCATTACTTTTAAGAGAGAAGATATCACCTCATCGTGATATCAAGAGATATGGCCTGACCAAGAATATCAAGTCTCATGATATTGACCATAACTCAAAAAATATTTTAGATATCACCTCAATATGATATCAGAGATATGGTTTGACCAAGAATATCAAGTCTCATGATATTCACCATAACTCATAGATTTATAAATATCATCTCATGATATT
>MU223902.1:166652-185810 GCA_018584345.1 Thuja plicata
TATTACACATGTGAAAGAAAAAGGACTTATCTTTATTGATTTTGAAAAAATAGTACATCCAAGTCCATGTTATACATGTTGATTAAAAACTATCCAAATATGTGAAATTATATTATATTGTATTGTCTTGTCTTTACATTTTACATTATGTATATATCTGTGTGTGTGTGTGTGTGTGTGTGTGTGTGTGTGTGTGTGTTTGAGTGGCTTTCACACCTCCTTAAGGTGAAGAGACACAACCCTTATCATAAGATATTTTGAAAAAACACTAAACTAACTAAAAAATAACTACCTAACTTTTGGATTTGGCTTTGGTCGAAAATCCAAAACACATCGTGAAAAGATAAGATTTTTGCTAGAGATAGGAAATTTGATTTCCGGAACTGGGTCAGTTTTAGATTTTTAAAATTTGACCATCTTCTTCCTTTGTCAGCATCATCTTTGTAGCAGGTTGAAATTCCAGCATTTTCTGAAGGCTTCGATTAGTTAGTTCTATTTATTTGTGTCATAAAGCTTCCTTCCTTTAATTTTTTTAGTATGGAGAAACTTGATTTTTGATAATGGATTGGGACTTCTAAATTCTCAAAATTTAGGGTACCACCAAGACCTATTAGAATCAATTTACTGATTTTAAGATCCAATGTCTTTATGCTTGTTTTCCCCCATCTTCCATGTTCTTTTCTCAAGACTTTGCACACTGCCCAAGCCTTGGATTTTATTTGGAATTAACCCTTCTAGGACTAGGATCACCTAAGCTAGCCTTTTCTTGGACAAGGCCGACCCAATTTATTTTTTTCCTTGGGGGTTGATTTTAAGTGGGCACTAGCCCCAATGCATGGGTTTTTTATTTCCCGATCCCAGTTGTAGTCGACCTCTTAATTTTAAATCCTGAAATGAGTATAAAAGGGGTTCTTCTCCTCTCATTTTGACATCGATAACTATTGTATGCAATCCATTATTTATGTGAGAAATCTATATGAAAAGTATATTTTAAGTGCAAGGAATCAAGTATTCAAGTTGTGCAATTGAAGTGGTGGATTCAAGGTTTGACAGAAAGCATTCCATTGAATATCTCCAAGTCTCCAGGTCTTATTCCATTCAGGAAAAGGTAATCTTCTCTCATTGATGGAAATTTCTCTCCCATGGCGACCAAGTAGAGGAATTCTCAAGAAAGAAAGAAGATCCATTCCTCTCCTTCATCAATCATATATGCATTGTAGATATAATATTTAGAAAGTGTAGATCTATTTCATTGTTTAAAGTATCCTTGATTCTACAACATTCCAAACATAAAAGCATCGTTGTGGAGTTGACTCATTTTTACATCCATCCATGAGGCTTTTTCATGCAAGGTAAATCTGAAATTTATCTGTTTTACATTACTTTTATATTTCATTTTAAGGTTAATTCCTATATAGGGGTTTGACAAAGGCAATCCCCTTTCACAAAAAAATTACCCTTCTTCTTGTGTGCAGGAATAGGTTGTCGATGTTTTGGATCTAGAATTTCAAAGATATAGAACCACTAACATGTCTACTACAGATTTCACTAGTTTTTGTGCCTTAAGACAAGGTTGGAATTATAGGACTAGGTCAACTTGAGTCAACATTGTCCTAAGGATATAAAAATTTCATAGTCAGAAGATACGGGCATCATCTTTTCAGATCTAGAATAGTTTGTGTTTCTGATAGGTGTGCGACAATCATTTCTAGATTTGAAGTATGTTCCTCCTCTCTTATCTTTTATGTTGAGTTCATCCTTCACCTTTTCATCTTACATTTTCTTTTATATATCAGATCTGATATCATATTCAGTTTGTTATCATAGTTTTCATATCTTTCATAGTCTTGCATGTGATTTTACATATCATATACATCTTAGTTTAAAAGGAATTCAATCCCCAATACTCCATCTTCAAATATAGATATAGAAAGCATCCCTTTATAATTATTTTGGGCTTTGCTAATCTGGTTTGGGTATGAGGGTGAAGCCTTTGGTGGTGTTCCTAATGTAGCATAGTATATCCCTTACATATCTGTATTTGATTTGGTGAGCCATCTAGTATACCACATATCTAGCCTTTGGTTCACCAATTTCTAATGTTATAGTATGTATGTATGTATGTATGTGTGTGTGTATATATGTATATATAAATATCTATATACATCCATACATACATACATATGGATGGATATAGATATTTATATATACATACACACACACACACACACACACACACACACACACATACATACATATATACATACATACATACATATACATGTGTGTGTGTGTGTGTGTGTGTGTGTGTGTGTCTTTCCTTACATTTTAATAATTGTTAGAAACAAAAGAAAAGAAAAAATGTCTTCTTTGTTTGTTCGACTTTTTTTTGATGGGATTTAATACCATCTTTTTATTGATTTTGGATTTTTTTTAAGATCTTTAGAAAAAGGTTATAGAATGTGGCTCAATTGATTTGAATTGTATGGCTACAACTAGATTATTTACATCATATGTAAAGTTAAACATATTTTTGAATGTTCATTATTTTGAATAAAAGCAAGTGCTAAAGGTAGAAATATCAGCAAAGAATGAGAAATAACAACAAAATAAAAATTTATTGGAAGAAATGGGGGAGAAGAAGTGAAGTAATGGGCATGATAGGGAGGTTTCTATTTCTATAGATATTGAGGAAGGATAATTTGAAGATGATGATGGAAACGATGGTTTTTATCTGGTGCGGCTTGGACTTTGGCCTCTTCCTTGTTTGGGTGTGGCCTTGTTTATTGTCAAGAGCAGTTTCTTTGTCTATCGACGGTCCCTATTTTGCACTGGCGAGATCTCATGATGGTTCCTCTCCCTCTGTGATGTGTGGTCATCTTTGTGTTATGGAGGTTTGTTTTTATTTCCGCATGGCTATTGTCTGGGGGTGGTTGTTGTGTTTTAATGGTTTTCCCTCTTTTCTTTGTCTTCCTCAGCTCTAGTTTTAATCCTATGTTTTTCTTTTGTTAGTATTTCCTTCTTGGGGTTGGGAGTGGTTTTCTTCATCCTATCTCCCCTTTCCTCTTCCTTTGGTCTACCTCTTTTTGGAGACCTTGGAGAGTGGGGGTGTTCGATGGTTTTGGGCTTTGTTCCTGTCACCTCTATTTTATTTGTGGTATAATTTTTTGTTTAGTCACTTTGGGCTATTGGTGTGTGACCCTTCTAGGTTTTTTTAATTTTTTTTGTGGGTCCTCTCCTCTTTGGTAAATTTTTTCTACTTTTTTCTGTTTCGGAGTTCTCCTATGTTGTTGTGTGTTTCCTTTTTGTCTTGGATTTTTCTGTTGTGGGGGCCTCTAGTTGTTCCCTCTTTCTTGTTAATTTATGAGATGCTAACAATTTTCAAGGGCCCTACCAAGTGTTTTTTTTGTTAGGATTTCTTTTTGGTGGGGTTGTGTTTGTTCCTATGGGAGCCTGAAATTTTTTATGTTCTATTCTTAAGTGGGTTGCTCTCTTTTCTGGTCAGTTTTCTTCCTACAAGAATCCTATTGAGGTGGGCCTTTTCCCTATTGAGATTGGGTGTCTCTGGGTGGCTATTTTGGGGGATGGTCTCATACTGCTCATATTCTTCTATTTCTTATGGCCTATTGAGGTGGCCATGTACCCTATGGAGGTGGTGTATTTCTTGTTGAAAGAGATTTTATATGGCTCTATGTGGACTTCTTTAAATTGCAGTTGTTAGATTACAAGATGGGCGCTGGATCTAGGTTTCCTTCTGTTGGTCTCCTCTAATATTTCTCCTATAGAGGTGGTTTCCCCTCCTATTAAGGTAGAGAGGAGTATTGTAGGTGTGGTGTGGACTGGCTTGTGGGGTGTGTTCTTTGAGATCTTCAGTCATGTTTTGGGAGCCAGGGAAAAACCCAACTTTAATGTTTGGGGAGCCTTTCCAAACCTCGTGGCTATCTTCTTCTGGTTGACAATTTTCAGGTTTGGAGTGCCTTGAAAAACCCTTGAACAAGTTAAGGGAGCCTAGTCAAAACCCTTTGTTTTTCATTTGGCCAGTGAGTGATTATTGTTTCATCTTATAGCTGGCAAAAATGAAGGTTTTGGGAGTCTTGTTAAAACCCATATTGGTTTTGTTGTGTTTAAGGTTAATGGAGCCTTTGAAAACCCTATGCATTGATTTGTAAGGTTTTCACCTCTCTTTTCTACAACCTATTCTTTATTTGGTGATATTATTCTAGGTTGTTGTTTCTATGCTATTAATTATTTGTTTTTCTTTAATGTTATACCTTATGCAACTTTCTCTTTAAGTTGGGTTCTAGGTCCCTATCAAAATTTTTTTGTTTAAACGGTTTTGGGTCCCTTCAAAGTTTGTTTTCCCCCTAATCAAATTTTTTTTTTGAATGTGGGACTCATTATTGTCATGGTCTTTATCATGATTTCTTTGTATCTTGTTCATTTTTGCGGGGCATTATTATTCACTTAATTAAATTTTGTACATGTGTAAGATTAGAGTTTCTTGATTTAAAAGAGAAAATTAACATAAAATTTGAAGTGCATCAAATATAGAACATACCACGAGTTCTTTCATTATGGTCATCTAAGTTCATATCTACCTTGTAAAGGTTAATAAAGTATAATAGGAAACACACTAAGAATATTTTTATTTAGAGAAATGAAAGGACCATATCACAATGCTAAATTTAGAAATACATCACATACCAATTTTGTGATGATAGTTATTGAAGAATCCATACGTGAAATTTTTATGAATCTAATAAAGGGTATTCAAAAGTGACGTTTATTGAAAATAATTATTACTACAATGAATATTTAATAAACAAAAACAATTTATTACCTAACATAATTTATTATAAATTAAAAAGTATTGTTTCATGACAAATGGTCATAGAGTTTATCACTTTTCACTATGGGTATTCATCATTATTAGGGTGGTTTAGATCCCTTTGACCTATTCCGCAGGAATAAAGTAGAGGGAATTGATGCTCTTATAGTTGAGGGTATTTAATCCAACCTAGTCTGGATATACCCCCTTTTTAAGTATCTACCATAGTTGCACCATGTAAAGGGTTGGGATGAACACTTGTGTGTCACAATCAAATTCACTCAAACTTATAAAAAAAACTCATTCACAATAAAAGGTCACACACATAAGAAATAGTTTCATATTTCCACACATATATAAAGTGTTTTGTGTATTCAATTCCAACCATTCTAAAAGTTTTTCCTACTAGCTTTCTCCAATTTAAAAATAAATAATGTTGATTCTTCTAATATAATTAATTTAAAATAGATTCACTAATTAAAAATAAATTTCAAATCTATTATTATCTATTTTAAATAAATATTAATGTTATTTAATGTATAAAATGCATTTCAATTTCATATTCATTCTAATTATTTGAAATATTGTTAATATGTTTTACTTTTATTCATAATACTTACTAAATCATCTATTTGAGTTTATTAAACTATTCATATAAAAGTATTCCTAACATATTATTAATATAATCACATTTATATTTAATCCTTCACATATAAAATACATAAAGTATTTATATTTAAAAAAAATATCCTAAATTATATAGAAAATTTGTCAAAAAAATAAAAATAAAAATAAAAATATATATATATTAATAATCAAATATTTTGTATTAATAATAATGATATCAAAATACACATCAAACGAACCAGTTCAAAGTATCAAAACAGAAAGACCATAGTTCAGAGACAACACCTCAACCGAGAGTATCAAAAATAATTACAGATAATTATAAAAGGAAACAAAGAGCATGAGGACTAGCTCAAAAGATCATTGAAGGCATCCACCCAGGCAGTCCAGCCCATGGTGCCCTCCATCCAAACAATATTCTTCTTTTTCTGAATCTGGTGCAGCAGGAAGATCATATTGTCCATGGCCATTTTACTATTCTTTTGGAGTTACCGGTTGAGCTCTTTAATGGCTCTCTCAAAGAGGTACAGATTGTCCATATGGTTTCTCCAAGCCTGCCCATCCTTAACCTCGTAGATGAAGAAGGTGGCATGCCTGTGATTAAGAAGTCTTTTGAATCTGTCCTTCTCCACCCTCATAGTGATTTGGACTTGCAAAAATATTTTAAAAAATGTGAGACTTTTGAAAGACTCAGTAAGAAACCTGGGATTACCTTGAAACCTTTCCTCATTCCTATTCTTCCAGATCTACCATACAATATTAGAAGAGAGAATAAGCCAAAACAGGTTAGAATCCTTTTTAATACCATCAATATGTCTTGTGATGATCTCAAAAACATTAACATTACTAGGAATATAAAAACCAAACATACTCCAAATTTCCTTGGCAAGCTTGCATTCAAAGAAGATATGTCTACCAGATTCTGGCATTTAACAGAAATTACAGTATTGCAACATAGTGAAATCATTTCTAATAGGGAGCCTGTCCAAGATAAGCAGCCATTTAAAGCAATTGATTTTAGGTTCTATGAGGGATTTCCAGAGTCTACCAAAGATCTTCTTCCAAGTGGGGATATCAAGATTAGAGTATCAAAGTTTATTAACATGTCCAATGATAGAATCATTATACCCAATCACCTTGTATATATTCTTGGCTTTGAGCTTACTCACCATAGTCCCATCCAGCCATCTAACCTTCATAAGTCTATCAGAATCAACTTGACAATAGGAAGGAAGATTCCTACAGGCATCACTGATAAGATTATAGGTCCTCTTTTGAGACAAGGGGATGTTAAACCTTATTCTTAACTCATCCGAGCTAATCAAGTGATCATTTTTTAAAATGTCTATAAATTGAGATATGCCAAGTTTATGCCACAACTTAGTAGAACACCCTTGGGAGAGGGCAAGGGGTTTACCAGAGTGGTGCAGGTTCCACCAGATGGACCTTTCACCCACCAGCTGATTATCATCATGGAAAGCCTTATTAGTAGCTTGATTCTTGACGCTACTCTAGACTTTGTAAATGGATTTGAAAATAGTCGAGCCTTGAACAACAACCGGAAAATCTCCAAAAATAAGATCATCAAGAGGAAGCTTCTTCCAAGCTTTAGCATTCTTGGGGAAACCTCTTTCAATATTACTTCTGATAAGCACTTTCTAGGGATCATCCCCTGCTAGTGAGCGGAAAATCCACTTGGTAGCCAAAGCAATCCCCATGGTTTTAAGATCCTTCAACCCCAGCCCCCCAAGGACCTTGTCCGAGTGGCATTAATAATCAATTTTTATATTAATTATATATAAATTATATATTTAATCTTAGTTTTAGTACATTAATTTAGTTTTACTCCTTATCATCAACACTTTTCAAATAAGAATAATAAAAATATTTTTATTGGCAAGAATGGTTGAAATTTTATCTTTTTTGACATTACATTGATGTACAAATAGTCCAAATTCATGAACCAAGTCATCTAGTAGGAGGACAACGACAATGTCTTTAACGCTAATAATTAGTAATGCAAATAGTTCAAATTAACAAGCACTAAGTCTTAGAGAAAGGACAAATCCCATGAGCACAACAACTCACTAAAAATTTTAATCTTAAGAAAAAATATCAATACCATGAGCAACACAAACATAATGAATTTAATATTTTTTTATCCGTAAATGCAAGGACTTTTAGTGTTCTTATATTGTGAGGCAATAAGTGGGGGACCGCATCCCTAATATGAATGGATAACAATCCAAACACAGAGGATGGTATCATGCAAGCCCAACAAAGGTAAGGAACATATGCATGGATGTATGATAAATCACCTGTCATGAACTCCAACACCTAGCATGAACAACAACATCATTGATGAGGTTCAAACCCATGAGAACATTCAATTAGCAAAGACAAAAGACTGGAATCACAATGGCATTTAATTTGTAGGTTTGAATCATGGATGTCACAAAAATACCACCACCATTTAACCATCACACAATGCAATGAACCCCAATATAATTAAAATTTAATTATTAAAATATTTTTCTATTATTTATCTTTATAATAATTTTTATTCTATATTTTCATATCATAAACCATTTTCATTTCATATTCCTTATATATTCAATAAAAAATATAAATCAACAACATTTTAAATACTTAATATTTGTTGTAAAATTATTTTAAAAATTTAAAAATATTCATTAAAAAAAATTGAAAATTTGAAAAAATTAAAAAATTAAAAAAAAATTAAAAATTAAAAAATAGTTAAAGTTTTTCTACCTGTTTAATCTTATTTTAGCTAACCATCAAAATAATTTAAAAAAAAAAAAGATAAAAACATTAAGAAAATTAAACTAATTATGCATTCAAGATTTAGTCAACAACTAAAAATGATTTTAGTCAACCATTAAAATATTTATAAAATTGTAGATTAATACAAATATCTTTAAAAAAAAATTTGAGAGATATTTTAAAAATAAATATATTAAATATTTAAATTAATAATATATATAACATATATAAAATATTGTGGATAGAAAATTTCCATATTTTATAGTATTAGTATGGAATTTTTTCAATTTAGTTGTGAGTATAAAAAAATAATACTATCAAATAAAAATAATAATAATATAAAATATTAATTTTTTTTTGTATTAAATATAAGTATATCAAAAAGAAAGTATCCACAAATTCTTATAAAGCTATGAAGGCAAAGCCTTCCCAAAAAATTTCAAAGGATGCAAGAGTTTAAGACATAGCTTAACAAAGGACTAAACGAGCATCAACATGAAAGGAAAAAACAAGACAGGCTACTGGAGGCAACCATCAATGGCATCAACCCAGGTGGTCTAGCCCTTCTCCCCCTCCATCCAGGCGACCTTTTTCTTGTCTTGGATCTGAGCAAGAATGGCCAACTCATCCTTCTTAGATCTTCTTTTCTTCTTGATCTCATTGTTGAGCTTTTTCAGAGTTTTGTCAAAATTTTGCAGATTGTCTAGGTTGTCCCTCTATTCATAGTTGTTCTTAAGTTCAAACACAAAGAAGGTAGCATGCCGGTATGGAGAAACCTCCTCAACTTCTCTTTGTCCATCATCACGGTGGTGTGAACCTGCAAAGAGATTTTAAAATATGTGAGTTTTTTAGAATACTCAGTAAGGACCCAAGGAGAATCTTGATCATTCCTGCATTTCCAAATCTGCCATAAGATTTAGGAGGTTAAGGTATTCCAAAATGTGTTAGAGTCATTCTTAAGCCTCATAATATGGCCATTAACAATTTCAAAAATAGATATGCATATAGGATAAGTAATCCCAAAAAGATTCTGAATAGATCTAGCAAAAGAACATTCAAAGAAAATATGTCTGCTAGTTTTAGGAAGGTTACAAATCTTTAAAAAATTATCATCATGGTTAGCTTTTCTAATAGGAAGTCTATCCAACATAAAGAGCCATCTAAAATACTTAACTTTAGGTTCCACACAACCTTTCCATAAAACTTCAAAGTACTTATTCCAAGAGCAAATATCCAGGGAGGATACCGAATATTATTAATATGGTCAATGATGGCATCATCATATCCAAGGATCTTGTAGATGCTCTTACCTTTGATCTTGGATAGGATGGTCCCATCCAGCCTTTTACATTTCAAGTATCTATTAGAGTCAACATTGCAAGTGGAAGGGAGATTTTTAGTAGCTTTGAGGATCATGTTATAAGTCTTTTTTTGAGAAATAGGAATATCATAAGTGCTTCTAATGTCCTCCCAGCTAAGCAGCTGGTCATGCTCAAATATGTCAACGAGCTAGGAGATACCTTTATTAGACCAAAATTTAGCAGAGCAGCCTTGGGACAGGGCAATGGGTTTGCCGAAAAGATGAAGATTCCACCAAATGGACCTTTCACCATGAATTTGGGTGGCGTCATGAAAATCCTTGTTAGTAATAAACTCTCTAACATGATTCCAGGCCTTCAAGATTGATTTGAAGACCTCAAAACCTTAAACATTTATGGGAAAGTTACCCGTGACCAAGTCAATATAAGGGAGGTTCTTCCAGGACTTAGCATTCTTAGGGTAGCCTCGCTCAATATTATTCCTAACAAGGATCTTCCATGGTGTCATGCCATCCATGGAGTGAAAGATCTATTCAGCAGCAAGAACAATTCCTTGAAGCCTAACATCTTTCATCCCTAGCCCCCCAAGAAGTTTACTGTTGCAACACCACTATTAATTGACAGCATGAGCCTTTTTAATGCCTTTGCCATCTGACCAGAGAAAGTTCCTAACAGATTTTTGAATTTCAAAAATTTGGTTGTTGTTAAACATCCAGGCATAAGAGTAGTAGTTGTTATAAGAGGACAGAATCTTCTGGCAGACTTGGAGTCTGCCAGCCAAGGAGAGGGAGCAGTTATGCCATTTATCAAGTTTCCTGGTAATTTTTTCTTTAACCCAAAGCCACATGTCTTTAAGAGAGGGGTTAATGGAAAATGGAATGCCAAGGTACCTAACAATCTTTTGAGGGCCTCCCCATTGAAAATCATAATTCTTAAACCAGCCAGGTGGTTTCTCTTCCCAGCCAAAGTAAATGGATTTGGAGTGAGAAAGCTTAGCACTAGACATGTTGTAGAACAAATTAAGTTTAGTTTGAAGATCTTCAAATTTTTCCATAGTATCTTCAAAGAAAATGGCGGTATCATCAGCGAGTTGGCTATTAATGAGCACATCCTAATTAGGAAGTGAAATACCTTTCATAGCTGGGGATAAGGTATTGTCCCTAAGAAGGTAATACAGGGCATAAGAAGCAATGGCAAAGAGGGTAGGCGCCAGGGGGCAGCCTTGCCTAATAGACCGCCCAAGAGGGAAGGATTTAGAGAGAGAACCATTAATGTCAATTTGAGCATAGGCAAGGGTAATGGAATCCTCCGTAGAGACAATCTTAGGAATAAAAGATCTACACCTATTCCTAAGAGAGGAAGCTTCAATTGAATCCCGAAGGAGAATAAATTTTGATAGAAATTAGCGAAAGTTTCCTTAATAGTGTCAAGATCCGTAATTTCTTGGTTATCAATGATGATCCTTTAAATGGTTTCATGAGAATGCTTGTGTTTAATCAGATTGAAGAAAAATTTAGAACCACAGTCACCATATTGGAGCTAGTGAGCCCTAGCCCTAATCTTAGCTCCTCTAGTCTTAATTACTTGATGTTTCCTAAGAGCATCTTTAGCCTTAATAACTTGGGAAGTAAGATCAAAATCAGAGGGATTGAGTTGGTTATTAGCTTTAGATTTCGTTAATTCGTTAGAGAGATGTTTTTCAGTGAACCTGAAATCCTTAGCCCTTTTCTTACCAATAGTTTTTAAAAGGTTCTACTGGGCGTTTTTCAAATTCCATTTGTTAATGCAATTATCTTTGGGGAAGTTGTTTTTGTTAATAATGATGATAATATGGATAGCAGTAAGGACATCTTCATCATCAAGAAGACTAGTGTTTAAGATGAATTTGGGTCTATGGGTGCGGCTGACAGTAGGGGAGGTGTTGAAAGTGAAGGAAGAAGAGATGGGATGGTGATCAAACAAGGTTGTGGGGGTGATAAGGACAAAATTGTCAACTTTGTCTGGCAAGATAGAGAAAAAGTTCCTACTAGCATAGAACCTATCAAGTCTTGAATAAATTCTAGCATTACCATGTTGGTAGTTGCACCAAGTGTGCCAAAGACCAAGGTTGTTGGCCTTGTTGCCAAACAATGGGTCAAATAGATATTTAGAGTTCTTCAATCTATTCCAGAAGAAAATTTCACTGTCTTTCCAGGCAAATGGTAGCCCTCCATCCTTATCATCCTGACATTCAACCATATTGAAATCACCAGCAATCGGTCATGGGATGCAAGGGAGGGAGGCCATCCATCCCCAAAGGCTAGCTCTTTCCTTAGAATCATTAGAAGCATGAATGGAGCATATGCCAAAATCATTATTATTATAATTGAGTGTGATCCATATGGCTCTGTTGCAGGGAGAGATACCCTGGTTGGTTATATAATTCACCCATTTAGGGTTGACAAGAAGGGCAACACCACCCCTACCCCTCGGGTGATTGGTGTGGATTTTAACAGTATCTTTCCAAAGAAAATTAAGATTTGTTTCCAGAACAAAACTAGTAGTTTTAATTTCTTGCATCATAAAGAAATCCATATGTTTACAAGTATTCAAGAAATTTTTAATAACATATTTCCTATTCGGAGACTCGAGTCCCCTAACATTTCAGGAAAGACAATTCATGAGGAAACACTTGAGGGGGAAGAACGCAATTTAGATGATTCCAAACATGTGATCATCACATCAGTACACATCTCTCCATTTTTCTTATTGTTCTTGTTTTTGGATCCGGGGGGTCTTCCTCTGCGCTTGGAAGTAGGAAAACCGGTCATGAAATCTTCCTCATTATCAGATAGGAGTTCAGGCTCCATGGAGTGCATAACCTGCAAGTGATCAACATCAGCTGCTGGTTGAGAGGTGGGGATAACCGCGACAACATAGTCGTCACTGATCTCATGAAAGGGTTTGGAAGGGTTCTGTAGTGGCGAAGAGCTAGTGTTAATAATAACAGAGGGGGAGGGTTGGGTATTTGGTGAAGAAAGCTCAATAGGGTTGAACATGTTTGAGATGACAGGAGAAAAATAGGTTTGGGGTTTGGAAGTAATGGTTTGGTTATTGGCTTTCCTTCTGCGTTTCTTAGTCACATTTTGGAATCCATCAGTTGGGAGAATAGCATTATTATCTATCGAAGTGGGTTGAAAAACTTTATGGGTGGGAATAGTAGGACTAATATCCAAGCTAGAAGTTTTATCCATGGTCTGGGTACCTTTAGGAAGCACGGTTTCCATTACCTTTACTGATTCTGTTGGTTTGGGAGAAGTTTTCTTTTGGAGAATAGGGCAATCTTTCCTTAAATGCCCTTCTCTGGGGCATAAAAAATAGGCATTAAGTCCTCTGAGTATTTCAATCAGGCAATTGTAGTTAGTATTTTCAATATTGATATGAATATCTGATGAAATTTCAAATCCAGGGTTCAGGGAGATGAGAATACGGGCGTCCATGTGTGGGACAAGTCTCACAGTCTCATCCATTTGGATGACTTTCCCTAATGGCTGAAGCAATTGGGAGATAAATCTCCAAAGGAAGGGTGGAATATGCTTGACTAATATCCAGCAGGGAGCTGAGAGGGCTAGAACTTCTTCATAATTAGCTTCCAGAGACCAAGCAATAGCCCTAAAGGAGGTCGAGCCAACGATCCAATATTGTTTTTTCAAAACTTTAGTCTTTGCTTCATGATTAACGAAGAAAATGACAAAGACATCCTTTTGAATATGTCTACAAAATGAAATATGGAAGCCCATTTTAAGATTCCAAAAATTATGAAACCAATCATCCAGAAACTTCCTAGAAGGGCATTTATCAAGTTCGAAAGCTGAAAAAAAAATTGTAGAGTTTCTTAACCTATTTTTCTCCATAACAATTTCAGTAAGCATTTCGGAATTAGGAGAAACAGAGAAGGGAGGTTCAGAAGTCCTAGAGACCTTACCAGGGTTATGGGATCCATTAGAAATCGCAAATTTAGCCTATGTGTTAATGGAGACGACTGTGTTCGCTACGGCTTCAGAGAATGACCTAGGTCGTGCTTGAGGATGTTTAGAGGTTGAGACAGAGGAATTTGATTTGTTAAGTTCATTAATAATGGTTTCAACTCTCAGCGGAACCGAGGAAGAGGGAGTGGGTACGGACTCAGTCGAGGAGGGAATGCCATTAAAGCTATTAGTCATATCAAAAATAGGAACGCACACACCTGTCAAATTTGTTACCCCATCACTAACAGGGCATCTTCGCCCATCTTTGGTGTTCGGCACGGTGACCGCCAGAGGACCGCCACCAATTTTAGCCGATTCTGCAATAAATCGCCGATAAACAATTGCCAATTTCACAGTTTTCAAACATCAAAAAAATATTAATTTATCATTATATATAGAAATATAATATCTTGAAAATGGTTATATATATCAATGTAAATCTTCAGGTTTCTGAGGAGGATTGGGCGGACTTGCTGCTGTCAAAGTGCTTATGGAATGGACACTGACCCTGCTAAGCATATATGTTGTGCTCTAGTTTTTTATTTTAGTTTTTGATAGAGGTAGATGTCTGTGTTGTTTTTCTTTGCTACGCACTCTAGGTTTGGTTAATATATTGTTAATGTTTTTCAAGAGTGTTGTTTATGTACCTAGGCCCAGCACCTTCTTACTGCAAAACAATGTAAGGAACTCCAACAGGTTAGAATAAATTCACTACAAAATGAATAAAAAGAGTTTATCTGTGTAGTTGAGAGAGCTTTAAAGGGACATACATTTATGAGTTTAGGTGGTCAACAAAACAAATCATTGAAAGCTTTTGATACAATTCAAGAATTGAACTTTGAAAATATTATCTCTTTCTATGTGTATAATTTTATGAATCATGATAGTTGGATATGTTTGAAAAAAGCCAAAAACATTATAAAACCATATCACAATAGTAAGATTCTGATTCTGCTAAGAATATATTTAATTTGGAAAAAAAACCACCGCCCACAAGAAATTGAAAAAAAAAACAACAATTATATTTGCAAATATTGGAGATCACAGTGGATGTTAAAATGTCTGGTAAGCGACTAAAATTGATAAGGTTATTGGCTACTGTAATTGCAGTACATGTAAGACTTCGACTTAAGACAATAATGTGAAAAACTCTTTAACAATTTATTAAAAATGAGCTATTTTCACTACAATAGATGTAAGAATTAGAACAATGATATGGAGAATTCTTCAACGATCTACTGAATACTTATAAATTTATTGAACTATTTTCATTAGAATAGATGTAAGAACTAAGACAATCATGTGAAAATCACTTCAACTATGCCACTAAATATCTATGGTACAATATAGAATAGGTTAAATATCTATGGTACAATGTAGAATAGGGAATATCTATGGTACAATGTAGAATAGGTTAAAAGAGTTGTGCACTGGTAGTAACTTTGACATCTTCCTTTGTGATAGAAAGTACAATATAGTTTTGAAACCGACCCAAACATAAAACCTAAAAAATAGTATAGGGAGAAAAGGGTAATGGAATGAGTCCACAAAGGGGTCAAAGAGCAGATACTATTTTGTCTGGCATGTACAATGAATGGTTCAAATGACGATAGAAAACAAATGATAGCAGATCAACATGAATATGGTTAAGTTAAACTGGATGTGGGTTGTGTCTTATGTATCAGTAAACTGTTGTTTAAAACGGGGTTACCCATGGTTTTCATTATGTAATTAATCTGATCTTGTGCTTAATTAAGTCAACAACAAAATCAGTGCTCAAATGTGTATCATGATCAGTGTTCCTAGTGCTGTCCCATCTTGCACGAAAGCTTCGTGGGGAATTAGTGTTTAGTCCTGAACATTTAGAAAAGCAGATACTCAAAGGAACTCATAAAGTAGGAAAGCTATGCAGATGTAAAGGACTCTAGATATCTAGGTTTGTAAATGCAGTAGAACTTTTAAGGTCATAGAGAAATCAGAAATGGCTATCTAATTCTTAAGATGCATGAGTGTGTATAAGTTATCCTTGTATCATAATTTATACATTGGTACATTCTAAATGATTCAAAGAATATCCAAACAAAATATTAATAGAAAGTAGATTTGAGATTTATGAAATTTGAGATGAAAAATATAGCAAAATGCATAGGTGAAATAATAATAATTATTTTCTCTCGATTCTAAGTAGAGCATTATTTATTGGCTGCATAAAAGAACATCATACTAAAATCACATACTGACATCAACTTAATTGGGAAAGAGCTTTAGTTTTCCGATGGAAATAACTGAGTACAAAATTAACAATCTTTAACTAATCAGAAAAGCATTATAAAATGTTATTGTCAGACGACTCAAAATTAACAATCTTTAACTAATCAGAAAAGCATTATAAAATGTTATTGTCAGATGGCTCAGTATTGCTTATAGCATTTGCCTGATTTGCATAAATAACTGTCTAGTTCACCAATAAAGGCTAGAGATTTGAACTCTCTGTATGAGCAATATAAACAAGCCTATGTGCTATGTGCCTGCACTGAATACATGCTATTAATGGTTTATAAAAGAAACACTTGCAGTGAAGCAAAATCTACATCATGCTTTCAACTATAATGATTTATTTATTTATTAATATTTGCATTATACAACATTATTATTCTTTCAGCAGTATCTGTATAATGATATTGGACAGAGGACCTGAAATAAAAATATCAGTTCAAGATGTAAATAAACACATATGAAAAGATCATAGAAGTAGTGATTTATATGCTTGATTGTGAACCCCACTGAGATTCAAAGTTTTGAACTTTGATGTGTGTATCAACTGGGTCTCACATGAAGGCCAGGACATTAAATGTAGCCAAGGGCAACTTGCCAACACCCACAATACATGAAAGAAATAATCTAAATTTCATTCACAAAACATGCTGCCGGCAAGTCATCCTTGGCTGCATGACATATTCTGACTTACATGAAAGGTTCCAGATGAACATGAATCAGTATCATCTCTATCTGTACCTCTGTATAAATCTATATCTCTGAATCTCTTGTATGGATGCTTAAAACTTATTTCCTAGGGGCTCCTATGATATAGTAAATAAAAACACATTAAAAGCTCATAGAAGTATTGATTTATATGCTTGATTTTGAATCCCACTGAGAGAACTTTCTGTGTATATATCAACTAGGTCTCATATGAAGGCCAGAACATTAAATGTAGCCAAAGGCAACTTGACAACACCCACAATACATGAAAGAAATATTCAAAATTTCAGTCACTCAACACGCTGTCAGCAAGTCATCCTTGGCTGCATAACATATTCTGACCTACATGAAAGGTCCAGATGAACATGAATCAACATACATAAAGAGCCTCTTGTATGGATGCTTAAAACCTATTTCCAAGGGCTTCCCATGATATAGATGGTGCCGAAGGGAAGATCAAGAATATGATTCTAATAGAAAATACAAGCTAATCCATCTACTTCATAGAACATGACGACGATTGAATAGCATTATTTAACATGTATTTATATCAGTAAAAACAGGGTGAGAAATGCTTGGGAGGGAAAAAAAAGGTAAGAATACAGAGTGACTAAGGGGAAAATATTTTGACTGCCCCAAAAGTTCTACCAGCTCTATGACTAAAACATTGGGGTGTGCAAGAATAGACAGGACTTCCAAGTATGAAAACACAACCCACGAGTTTAATCTTGGGTATTTTGGAAGTACCAAAGACCCAAAATGAATTGTGAAAATAAACAAGAGGGTGCAAGAATATATAGTAGAGGGTGCATGATTGATAGCCAATTTGGGGCTGAATAGATCTGATATTGTACCATCCTGTCTGAACTGCTTTACAGCTCAACCAGAGCCATTTCAGCCTGCATATGGTGGATATTAATGCCAGTGGTATTGCTTCTAGGCACTTAAGCCTACAATTAGTTCATGAACTTCCGAGTACTATGTCCAAGGACACAAGGTCTTAAAAGGGTAATGCATGAAAAGGCAATTACCCTAATCCTAAAAATTTCTGAATATTAAATTTCAGGGTACGTGACCAAAGGGCATATCACTCAATGAGATAAGGACAATTTATACACTGTCCTAGAGCAAGTGGGTTGCTTTTGGCATTTCCAAAACAGAAGATGGGTAAGCAGCGAAATTGATAAATATGCAATACCTTTGATTCGTGACATGACTCTGTGAGATCACAAGCAGTCAATTTGCTTATTTTTTTCAGGAAGTACTTGATGATAGTTGAACCATAACGTCATCTCAATTGTCTTAATACTTAGTCACCGAATGCAGTGACTCACACATCCGAGCTGAGATGACCTTGTCGAAGGTGGTGTGCTTCTCATAATATATGTCATCTTTTTATGATCCTCCAAGACAAATAGTATAATTGGGTCCCTATAGTTTTTGTATCTGTGTGGCCATTTTTCAATCAAACTGAGATATTTTGGACTGCATGCGCCTCCACCACCAAAACTGCTTAGTGCTCCATTAATTGTGTAGAGCATTGGGAGGATCAACACCCTGAAAATTTGCATACTCAAACATAAAGTCTTGCGATTATTTTTCTTATCATCATGTTTCTCATCATCCATTATGATCGCAATCAATTCGCTGTCGAAATTGAGCAATCCATAATGATTATGGCATTATGTTTTTGGGCTATATACATTGGAAAAATAAACATGGTCAATAACATCGTGTAATGTTTTTCTGCTATCTTGTGTCTAGTAAAAGAGTGACAATTGTATGGCAAGTCCATATGAATTATGTCTGGGCAAAACTTGAAATGATTATCCACTCAATAATTTGAGTTTTGGATGGCAAACTCAACAAACATATGTAATCTCAAATCGTACCCTCCACATTCTACCTTTATAATGATGATAGTTATAGTTAAATATTTCACATTGCTGTGAATTATTATATGTTAAAAAATGAATACAAGTCAATCTTAAATGATAATATTTTTTCCTCCCTATTAAAAGAAAAGCAATTTGGTATGGAAATGTTTACTATCCTTAATCTTTTAAGGGGGAGATGTATGAAAAAAAAAACTTGTAATAACAAAAATGAATATTGAAATATTTGTTTTTTTTTATGGAGTGTTCAAACTTGTGAGGCTGTCTAGCAGAAGCATGAAGCCTGCGAGCAACTAGCCAGCAAACGCCTGTCACGGAGACATTTTAGCAGCCCAAGACGGACGTACTCGTGCTTGAAACCTCTTCGGCTAAGAGCCAAGGATTGAGGGGCATCCACACCGCCAAAATCACCCGGCGCACGATCACGGCCGCATCCCTTCTGATGTCGGAGCCTTGCACTCAACAAGACTTTCATTATTGTATTATATGGTAATTCAAAGTTAACAATACAAATTTTTAAGAGGAGATATGCGGAAAAAAATAAAAGATCTTGTAATAACAAAAATGAATACACAAATAAAAAATTATGTTGATAAGATGATTTATATGAGGAAAACAATTTTAGGTAAAAACCTCGATATCACAAATGAAACCAATTGCATTATCCACATCTTGAATAACAATTCAATACTCAACATGGTGATAATAACTAATGT
>MU223902.1:193463-206901 GCA_018584345.1 Thuja plicata
TATATATATATATATACCTTGGATACCACCTACGCCCACTTAGATACTTAAATATAACTCCTAGGACAACCTAAACACACACACACTAAATAGATATATGATTATAATAATTAATGTGTAGCTTTTTTAAGAGTTAAGGTAGCCACAAGTTGACTACTCATAACACAATACATAATACACGGTTAGTGGAGTAACAGTGCCCCCTCTTTACAAAAGAATTGTGATAACTTTTCTTCTTCTTTTTTTGTTTCATCTTCTTCTAGTTCTTTCTATTTCTCTTCCTCTTTATTTTTCTCTTGTTTTCTCTCTTTCTTTTGTGCTTTCTCTTTCTCTTGTTCTTTCTCTTTCTCTTTTGCTTGCTCTTATTCTTATTTTTTCTGTTTCTCTCACTCTTACTATTGTTCTTATACTTCCTTTTCTTTCTCTCATTCTTCTAGTTGTGATTTTTTCCTCTTTTTCTTCTTTTGTTGCATCTTGTTGTGGAAAAAGTTCCAACAAAATAATTTTTCAATAAGTCACTTATTTATACTCAAATTAATCTGAAATTTGGACTATAGACTCTTCAATGACCTCAAAAATTTACGTTAAATTTGGACTGTGGACTTTTTAATGACTCTCCAATTTATATGATTTACAAATATTTAGGGTACAAACACAAATTCTACATTAACTCACTCAAATTTTCTCCTATTTCCATGGAAATTGGACTAAAGGTGCTTTCATAAGGTCCTAAAAAAAGCTATAAAAATTAGAAATTTTTTTCCCTCAAATTTGAAAAATATGTGATTTCTAAAATGACCTCCAAAATTGATGAAAAAACCTTACCGTCATGGTGCCAAGATCATGCTTTGACACCACTTCTAATGAAATAACTTAAACAAGATGAATATAATAATTAATATATTTAATATACTTGATAATGATATACCACACGTGCACGCACAGACACACACACACACACACACACACACAAAGTAGTTATGTCTTGGATAATGCCTACACCAACTTAGATACTCAAATATTTATCCTATAATTATCTATATACTTAATAATAATTATTGAACTTATTTAAGAGTTAAGGTAGCTGCAAGATGATTACTCATAACATAATACACAGTATAGGGTTAGGGGCATAACATAGACAACGTAGATTTTCAAGGGATTTCATTTAGAGCATTTAATTTGAAAGAGTGGATGGAAAATTGTTTAATAAGAAATTATTTTTAAATAGAACATGTCATAGTTGTAGGGTCTTGTAGCATTTGGTAAATTATGAACATATAGAATTTACATATTACAAACACATTTTAAAATAATATAAGTTAATGGAATACAACCTAAAATATGATAAAGAAGCAAAAATATGTAAATTGGTGAGTGAAAATATACCAAAGCATCAATTTATGCCTCTTTTTGATTGATGGTTGAACTTACAATTTAAGTTTTGCATAGATGTATTTCCACTTATTACCATAATTTTAATTATAAAATTTGTAGAGAACTGTACACTATAGCAACATAATGCTCGGTTATTACACAATAATACAATTCCACATTGGTTTTTTGTGCACCTAATAGTATAAAGGAAGACAAGAAGATCTTGAATGTATCATTCTCATATCAGCGATGATCACATACATTTTATAGTTTTGCAAAAAATCTTTTAGATGTTAAATGACTATTTTAGTTGTAGAAATACTATTAGGATAAAGGTGTCTCAACCTTTGCAAGTCCTAACATTTGATTGGAAATTATTTACGTATTTTATCTGAAGTTTACTTACCTATGATATTTAATTATATATGTGTACAAAATAAAATGGTGAGAAATGCTAGGCTGAAGATCACTCACCAAATTATAAAATAAACTAGGAATATAAATCCGCCCTTAAATAAATCTGATTAGCCTGACCCAAAAAGGATGAAGGAGCGCTAATGCAAGGTCTAGGTAGAAGGGAAATTTAGTGGTAATCCCTATATAGTAGCGTGTGATATGATATGAAAAGTAATAAAAGCAATGTGGATCTGATATATAAAAGTAAGTGCAAGGGAATAAATAGTAATAATGAACTCACCTTGAAGAGAGAAGAGGCAAATGAACCTTCAGATCTAATATTGATTGTTGCAAAGATGTTGGAACTAGGTAAAACTCCAGATCTAGGATTTTAATACTTGTAACTAATTTTTATGAAAATCTTAGTCCTAAAGGATGAGGCTGACCTGGACGATCTAGTCCATGATGATGCTCAAAAATTTTGACCTTGTCCTTTTAACTCTTAACCTGATGAAAATTTCAGAGATTCTGTAATTGTATATGAGGCTCCCAAATCCAAATCTTAAACTTTATTTCCTACTGCTACACATAGAAAAGAATGGGGATAAGGTTGAATGGAGGTGTTTGCCTCTGTTAAACCCCTGTTTAGGAATCAACCTTGAAATGAAATAAATATAATTGAAAGAATGTTGTCATGTAGAAGAGATTAGATCTAAACAATAGAATATATAATTATATAATGTAGATGCAATTGTCTCTAAGTATGTGATCAAGAATATTGATAGAATAGATTTGACTCAACACAAAAACCAAAAGGAAATAATGTAAGAGAAGACATCATGTAATAGATGTTGTAATTCTCTGCAACATTGGATTAGATAAGAAGAAGAAGACTTGATGAATAAATGTAAATATCCTTCCTCGATGTCAAACTCCTTTACTCGGCCTACAATGGGGCAAGAAGCTAGATCTATGGAAGGAAATACCTTGAATGCATGATGGAAATGAAGACTTGAATGCTTAAAGACTCTTGATGGTTTTCTTGCACTTGAATGCTTGATGGGCTTGAATTATTGATAATGGATATTTTCTTGCACTTTAATGCTTGATGGGATTGCATGTGTGTGATATGAAAATGAGAGGAAAAAGTCTCCTTTTATACACATTTTGGGGCTCAAATTTTGCAAGTCAAACTCAATAAGAGATCTAGGAGAAAAACCCTCGCATTAGGACTGGAAAGCCCCAAGATAAGGCCAACCTTGATGGCCTACTCCAAGACAAGGCCAACATGGCCAACCTTGTCTAGGAAAATAAAAAAAAATTTAAGACCTAGGGGAGTGTGTGAAAAAGGGATGATGAAAGCCATAGTCCGCCAAGAGATTAGGAAAAATTTCAAAGTCAAAAAATGAATGCATAGGTCGTATGTGTAAAATGAATTATGTGATTGGATGAAAAATGGGAAATCATGCATAGAAGTTATAGCCAACCTCAAGCTTAAAGAAGGAAGAGGACCTATATTTGAATTGAATATGCATTTAAGTACAATATGAGGTCCTACCATAAGAAACACACTAAAGTAGGCTCAAAATGGTCCCAAAATGAGCACAAATTAAATTCTTACTTTTTAGTATAGTAAATTTATCCCCCACTTTAGTATGAGCACGAGACAATATTATGCTCATGGTAAAGAAAGAGATAGAAGAGAGAAAGAGAGATATGATGATAAGATAATTGCAAAGAGATAAGACAACACTAGTTTTAAGGACGTAATCCCCCAAACCAAGGATCTTAACTCCACATCCATGCACAAGGGCACAAAAAAGAAAAAAGAAAAAAAAGAAGACAAAAGACACACAGAAGGGTTACTACTAAAACAAAACTCTAAATCAACTAGTGAAAGTGACCTCGATCATAAATGCCTAATCCAGTAATATCATATATGTAAAGCTATAGCAAGAGCACAAGTGATCACATAGGAAGAACAAGAGCATCACCAAAGATGATACAAACCCCATGGTCCAACCTGCTAGCATAACCATCTGAGAGAGAGAGAGAGAGAGAGAGAGAGAGAGAGAGAGAGAGAGAGAGAGAGAGAGAGCGNAGAGAGAGAGAGAGAGAGAGAGAGAGAGAGAGAGAGAGAGAGAGAGAGAGAGAGAGCATGAATCCAACAAGCTAGGAAATTGTGTTATGATAGGTGATTCATGGGGAGAGAAGAGAGAAGAAGGAGCATTTATTGTCTAACAAATTTTGATATGCTAGTCAAGTTTACCTTGAGAAATTTGTGCATAGCGGCAACTTGAAAATTATTTTTCACACAGGGGTAGCTTGAAAATTTTTTTGTACACAAGGGCAACTTGAAAAATATTTAGTGCACATCAGTGGCTTGAAAAATATTTAGCGCGTGGGGCGGCTTGAAATACATTTTACACAGAAGGGAATCAGGCTCATGGAAAGCACTCTTTCCATGTGGATCTAATAAACAAAAAGAATCTATATATAGTATAAGTGAGGTTGTATGTATTCCCCCCTCCTTACGATGGAAACTTAGGAGACATCATAAAGAAGAGAATCAAGGATACCTATGTCAAACAACAAGAAGATATCCTTAAAGAAACAACGTATGCCATGAAATCATGTAAGAGAGTTGACTCTTATGAGATAAGAAAATAGATAATTGTGAAAGGATATCCCACTTGTGGGAAGACACCCTTGAAAGGAAGAGATATTGGTCACAAGAAACTACCTTCAAGAGGAGTTCTTGAATAAAGATAGCATATTCAAGACAAGAGGGGGAGGACAACAAGAATGTACCCATTTAGCCCCATATTTCTAGGTGGTAAAGACATTCTTGATGAAGGATGATAGACTTTGAAATGCATAGTAAGGGAATTTATTTATAATGAACATATTTTACAAATAAAGAAGTGGTTGTGATACAAGATTCACACCTCTTGCATAAGAGAGAATCCCAAATCAAAATGAAAAACTCTTTATAGAAAAGAATGTCACATGATAAACAAACACAATTGTACTAAGAAAAGTATATCCTTAGAGAAGAGCGAGAAAAATA
Organism: Thuja plicata; assembly: GCA_018584345.1. Taxonomy (NCBI): domain Eukaryota; kingdom Viridiplantae; phylum Streptophyta; class Pinopsida; order Cupressales; family Cupressaceae; genus Thuja; species Thuja plicata. The sequence goes on from MU223902.1 coordinate 198,307, forward strand.
ATATACATGAAACCTTTCCCCCGAAGTGTGAAGGAAAGATGAAAATATATGATACATTCCTAATGATAGTTACTTCATAATAGATACATAATTTAAGACAAAATAAGTTGCAAACCAGAGAGAAATCCTAGGGTAAAGCAAACATATTTATGCTAGAAAAGACATCATGTTATAAAGTAAGAAGTCGCCAAGGAAAGATATGAATGATTATTTTGTAATATACATGCCTTTTGAAGAATGAAACATATTTTTAAGAAAGATGTTGGGATCTTGCATGAAACAAAGTATCTCATGCCAAAAATGACATACCATCATTAAATAATACCAACTGAGTGACAAGAAGAAAAGGAGAAGAAGGATGCCACATTACATCTAATTAATGGTCAATGCAATTATACAAGATATACACTTCCAAGCAAGGAATAATTTTAAAAAGGATGCCAATCCCATTAAGGAGAAAGATCCTAAACAACAAGTCCATAGGTGGGAGGACATCATAGTACAAACAACATGATCAACAAAGAGATAATGGATCCAATGAAAGGAGGAGATAGAAAGAAAGAAAACCCCAATAGCTACCCTAATCATTATATCATTTACAATAGATGAACACTTTCAAGCATAAGGTGTCAAAGCAATAAATTAATGAAAGAGAGGATGCCATACTAGAAAATATGCAAGGCCACAAGATATATTGGATGGATTGGAAAGAGAAAAGGTAAACCACATTAATCTCCCAAAGTGATTTCTTATGTATAAAATATGCACCCGCAATAAAACATAAGATTGCAACTCAGGATGTCAATATGCTTATGTAGAACAACCAATGCATGCTGGAAAGGATGTCTTTGTATAATAGAAATGTGTCAAAAAGGGAGAAAATAGATCCATAAAGAAGGAAAAAAGTGTTATCTGTACAAGATATTTTGTTTTCATTAGTCTAGTCAAAGTCATGAAGTCAAGGAGAACTAATCGGTAAAAGGTAATAGACAAGTATAAGACAAGTCGGTAAAGTAACAAAGTTGACACAGTACTCAACACTTATAGTTACCGAGTCACACACTACACCAAGAACACATTATACACCGAGTTAATATTACACCGAGAGATAAAGAACACTTAACCAAGTATTGTGAAGTTGCTCAACCAAGTTAGACAGTTAATCAAAAATGCGATCAGATCATATTTAATGATTGTTAGAACATTAATTACGTATATACAAGTATTTATAAAAAATTTTTACATGATCAACAATTCAAATAAATTACAGTGAAGATCTAAGAAAGAGATCAAATGGAAAAATGAAAGTTTTTCATTTCCAGGAAAAATAACAAGTATCGAGGTAAAACTGACATGGTCACTGAGATGGAAAGAAGATCTAACGGTCAAGAAAAATTTACAGCGTACCTAATGAGTAAGATTAAGAGGAAAAACTCATCTACATCTTGGATGAATTTTGTATGTGTAAGAGACACAAGAGGATATACAAAGAATAAGAACAAAGAGCAGAGTAGAGAGTATTGAGTAGAAATTCAGCTACACCAGAGCATAATAGAATGGTGTTACAATTTGGGAATTGAGGTAGCACATATCAGAGCACATAGAGTCTGAACACCATTTACATTTGATGCATTTTTACATACATTATTAAGTTATTGATAATATTTTATTGAGAGCTTTAAATCGCAATATTGGGTAGATCTTAACCGATCCTATATTTGTAAATCCTTTAACAGGGTACATCTCTAAGTGGAAAGTTTGTAAAAATCCTTTAACCAGGTAGACCTAACAATTCTTATATATACTCTTGTAAAGAAGAAAAATGATGTTAATAGAATAAGAGTGTTTTGATACTCAAATCACTTATCACCTTACATTTAATGTTTAGAGTGGAGGGATAAATAAGACATTCCCCTTTATTCTAAGATACAGAAAGGAAGGATCCGAATTGATCAACGCAAAAAGGATCAATGAATAAATGAATCAATCTATTGGAAATAAGAATAAAGAAGGAGATCCTAGGTTTCCCTCTTAAAATGTGTGTGAATAAATATAAATGTGTGATAGATTTAGAATGATTAAGGATTTGAATTAAAATGGATAGGAGAAATGTACTAACCTTAAAGAATTGTAGATCTGAAGAATGTTGTTTTCTAAGGTCTGTACTCTATTTCTGGAAAATCTAAAGTATGATCCGGAATAGAAATGCAGAGATAAAAAAAACCCAAGAATATTTTTTTGATCTGATATCATCTTGTGAAAAAGGTCTACCTTGACCCACAAATGTCACCCCTTACTCAATAATCACAACCCCGACCTATGCTGCCTCGAGAGAAAATCTGTTTTCAGATTCTGATAGTTAGCTAAAAAGGGTATCCAGATCTGAGTTCAAATCCACAGTCCTGAACCTGTATCTACAAGAAAAAGAGATTTTTTTGTTGGGGGGGGTTCCTTAGTCAAACCCCAATTTAGGAATTAACCTTGAAATCAATAAAGTATAAAATGCTAGCAAGTACTAGAATTGAATCTAAGAATGAAGCTATTATATTGAATAGGTATGCCAATGTAATGCAAATGCAAGCAAGTATGTAAATATGAAAGCTTGGAATCAATAGAAACCATAAACCTCCATGATTGTATGCTTGGAATCCACCTTGAAGAAAATGAATAAGTCTTGAGGATGCACAAAGTTTCTTGAAGGAAAATCACACCACCATGATGGCTAGATCTAGGGTTTGAATGATGAATCTTGAATGTTGGAACCAAATCCCTTCAAATGCTTGAAAAATTGAATCCTTGATATTAACTGGAGAAATTGAATTCTTGAGAGGAAGACTTGAACACCTTGAAATATTGGAAACATGTAGAACAATGTATTCTTGATGGAGAGAATTAGAATTGCCTCTTGTGTCTTATGTTTGATGGTTCATAATGCTTAGAGAAAATGAGAGGAGAAGACTCCCTTTTATATAAAGCTCGGGCACAATATTATAGAGAAGATGACATAGGAGAATTAAATTCCAATTAGACCCATTCCCCTAGAAGAGGAACTATATTAAATATAATTTAGGATTTGCCTCTTCGGAACCCAAAACAGTCGACCCAGAAGCGGGAAAATGAATTTTTGATGACCTCCAGCAGCTGACAAGCTTCCAGATTTGAAAGGGGGGACCCAGGTCAAGGTCAAGGTCATCCTTGACCTAGGTCAAGGTCAAGGTCAACCCTGACCTAGGTAAAGGTCTAGGTCAACCTTGACCGAGGGGCTTGAGAACCCCTGGAAAATATGCCAGGTGGGATAGAAGGTGCCTGGAGAGGCCCAATCAGAGTCCTAAATAGGAACAAAAGTAGAGGATGATGTACAAACAAGGGGATGATATGATGGTGGTAAAAAAAATCCCCTAAAAAGGGCTAAAATTTCTTAACATGGAAGTGCTTCCATTTTAAGACGATACATTAAGCCCCCACTTTAGCAGAAGTATGGAAATCGAACATGCTTGCGGTAAAGTTAGAAGAAAGACTATGGTGGATAGAAATGAGGTAGAACATAACTAAGTAAAGGACATAAGTCCTTAGACCAAGGATTATAAATAACCATACATACATAATGATATTAAAGTAAAGAGAAATCAATCATAGAAAACACATATGATTACATAAGTAAGACAATCTGAGCAACACTATAGATAACATCACTTCATGATCTAATCTTACTAGCATGAAAGTGAAAGAAAGAAAAGAGATATTGATTACCTCACATAGTAAGATTCCCACCTTACCATGAATCACCAAGGAGGGAGAGCCCAATAGGTTCACCCATAAACTATGCTTGTAATTGTAATGTGTCTTCTGACGACTTTTGAAAATATCCATAGATCCACATTCTTGTATAACTATGGAATATAAAATGCGTGTCTTTTGAGGATTTAGAAGCTTATGTGCGTTACCTTTCAAGGATTTAGCATATTGTAAAATAAAAAATGCGTATATCTTCAGGATTTAGCAACTTATGTGTGTTACCCTCCAAGGATTTAGCAAAAATAAAAGTAAAAATGCGTGTCTCTTCAGGATTTAGCAACTTATGTGCGTTACCTTCCAAGGTTTTAGCATATCAAAAATTTAAAAGGGTGCGTATCTCTTCAGTATTTAGAAACTTATGTGTGTTACCTTCCAAGGATTTAGAAAAAAATAATAAAAATGTGTGTCTCTTCAGGATTTAGCAATTTATGTGCGTTACCTTCCAAGGATTTAGCATGCTATAAAATGTAAACTAATGTAAACTATAGTACAAGGGAGACCCTATATATGCCCCTCTCCTTATTATGACTACCTACTAGGCAGGATAAGGAAGAGAAAAGAGGATACCTTCTTCACAAGGTAAGGAGATATCCAGTTTAATAACAATATGCACAATATCCTTAGCGAAGAGTATTAACCCTTACCTCTAAGAACATAGATAATCGTGAAATGGATATGTCACATATGGAGAAAGTATCCTCAAAGAGGAAGAGATCTTAACATCAAGACCCCCACTGTAGAGGAGTTCTTAGGATAAAATGCCATCTTCTAAAGAAAAGAGGGACCAAAGATTCAATCATCAAGCCCCTTGCGATGAAGAGGAAGAGGAATCTCGGAATGAAGGAAGCAAACTCTAACCAAAAAAGTCAGGGCAAGAGTTTATAAAGAACATAATTTGCAAAAGAAGAGGTGATTACCTAGGACAATCACCTCTTAGATAAGAGGGTATCCATAGTCAAAATGAAAATATCTATAAGAAAATAATGTTATATGATAAACAGATTCCACTAGGCTAAGGAAAGTAGATCCTTAAATAGAGGAAGAAAGAGAATACCTTGACCCCCAGGGGTGAAAGCAAGGGATATATCAAATTATATCAAGAAATGTTGTTGTAGAAAAGAGATATCATGCAAGAAGTGAGAAAGTAACCCTTGTGAGGGATAACACATTATTTAGTTTCCAAGGTGAGAGATTTATCAACCATGGAAACCCAATGTCAAACAACGAAATAGGTTATAATCAAGGACATAGATCCTTAATGCAAACCAAATTTTTTTTGTATGATTGGATATCACATAATAGATAGATACTGCTTAACCAAGGAAAAGTGGATCCCGGAAAGACAGAAGAGGAGGAGATGGCATCCTTGCCCCCCAAGCATAGGAACAAGGATGAAAGGGGACCTATTATATCACTCACAACATTGTGAAAGACAATGATCCCCCAAGGATTAGGTTAGCATTGCTTACATAATGCAGAGTTCAATAATAGGAACATAAATGTTATTTAGAGAAAATAAGATTGAAATATAACTCATTTCCACATGATATATAAATAACTTTACTATCAATGATCTTCCTATTCTTATAATGTAAAGCTTTAAATTCATTAGAGTGATCATGAAATCTATGATTAAAAAAAGGAATAATATTCAAGTATAGACTACATTTTTTTTTTGCGTTTAGGTCTAGTAATCATCTTAACGCAAAGGAGCTTAGGTAGAACAACCTCTTGGTCAAATTCCTTCATAGGGTCATCATATTTTGAAATGTTATTTGAGATGCTGGTAAAATTGATATGTTGTTGAGGATTAAATCCCAATTCATAAGAATGCTCATGCCCCTCATTTTGTAAGGGCATTTTAATTCCCTGTTTATGCTAAGTACATCGTTGATTATGGAATCCTTGTTTAAATAGTAAATGATAACCATGACCATAACAAGAAGCCATATGAAAACAAGTCAATTGAACTTCAGTAGTCACTATGTCATCATTAGTATGTTCGATAAATTCACAAGAAGGGAAAAAAGGAATACATCCTAGGAGAAGATGGGGTAGGAGCTTGATTCTCCATAGGATCATCACTAAGAGGGAGAGCATTAAGGGAATTCATATCATTTTCTGCAAATGCTTCATCACTAGAAGGAATCCCAATTAGAGGTAATGTATCATTAATGTTCTCTTCTTCCTCTAAAATGTCCACATAAGTGGAGAGTGTTTTATAAAAAGAGTCATCATGATCTATGAATATGTCATCCATTAATAAATCACCATCTTCTATCAAAGCATCTTCACAAGAAGGGGATAAATCAATATCTTTATCTAAGGGTTCATCCCAAAAAGTAGAATCATCCATAATGGCTTCATGAGGAAGAGAGTAATCAACATCCAAATCTAAAGTTTCATCCTAAATAGGAGGATTATCATCCCTATCAATAAAGCACATTGTAGGAGTTCCTAAAGCTTGATCCCTAAAAGGGGAAGAATTATATTCTAAAGTAGGCTCATAGAAAAGACATATATTAGGAGAATAATTAACATCTATCCCTAACTCACTTCTATGGTAAAGGTCAATTGAAGAGATTGTAGAGGAGGATAAAATAGGAATAGGATCATTGGAGATATTATTCGAACAAATTTCACTCTCACTTCCATGTACCTCATTAGGGGATCTAATGTCTTTAGCAACAAAAGCCTCATCAAAGTATTCAAAACAAAAATCATACATGTTGAACACAAAGTAATATTACAAGCATGAAAAATGTAAATGTTTTTGTATTTTTAAAGAAATTGTATAAGTTTTATGATCCGAAACAGAAATGCAGAGATGTTCACAAAACCAAGAAATATTTTTCAGATCTGATACCATCTTGTGAAAAAGGTCTACCTTGACCCAAAAATGTCACCCTTGACCCAATAATCTTGACCCTGACCTGTGCTGCCTCGACAAAAAATCTATTTTTAGATCCTGATAGTTCGCTGATAAGGGTATCCAGATCCGAGTTCAAATCCATAGTGCTGAACCTCCATCTACAAGAAAAAGAGATATTTTTGTTGGAGGGAGGGGTTTTCCTTAGTCAAACCCAGCTTGAGGAATTAACCTTGAAATCAATAAAGTATAAAATGCTAGCAAGTAGTATAATTGAATCTAAGAATGAAGCTATGATATTGAATAGGTATGCCAATGTAATGTAAATGTAAGAAAGTATATAAATATGAAAGCTTGGAGTCAATAGAAACCATAAACCTCCATGAATGTATGCTTCGAATCCACCTTGAAGAGAATGAATAAGTCTTGAGGATTCACAAAGGATCTTGTAGGAAGATCACACCACCATGATGGCTAGATCTAGGGTTTGAATGATGAATCTTGAATGTTGGAACCAAATACCTTCAAAGGCTTGAAAGCTTGAATCCTTGATCTTCAATGGAAAACTTGAATTATTGAGAGGAATAATTGAACACCTTGAAAGCTTGGAAACATGTAGAAAAATGGATTCTTTATGGAGAGAATTAGAATTGCTTCTTGTGTCTTATGTTTGATGGTTCATATTGCTAAGAGAAAATGAGAGGGGAAGGCTCCCTTTTATATGAAACTAGGGAACACTCTTCTAGAGAGGCCAACCTAGGAGAATTAAATTCCAATTAGACCCATGCCCCTAGAAGAGAACCTATATTAAATATAATTTAGGATTTGCCACTTCGGAACCCAAAACAGCCAACTCGGAAGCGGGAAAATGAATTTTTGATGACCTCCGGCAGCCGACAAGCTTCCATATTTGAAAGGGGGACTGAGGTCAAGGTCGACCCTGACCTAGGTCAAGGTCAAGGTCAACCTTTCCCGAGGGGGTCAGAACCCTTGGAAAATATGCCAGGTGGGATAGAAGGTGCCCAGAGAGGCCCAATCAAGGTCCTAAACAAGCATAGAAGTAGGGGATGATGTAGAAATGAGGGGATGATATGATGGTGGTAAAAAACATCCCCTAAGGAGGGCTAAACATTATTAACATGGAAGTGCTTCCATTTTAAGGTGATACAGCTCTTAACTGAGTAAGCTATCAAAAATAGATAAAATTTGTATCTGTAACCGAGCACACTTTATATTATAGTTAGTGAAGGTTCTAGGTGTCATCCCCACCACATTGTTTATCCTCTTGTATGCACCCTAAAATGGTCACCTAGACTGTGGGCTGCATTTATCATTTTATAAATTTATCAAAATTCCTGAATCAATGCTTTGGAACATTTTCAATTCAAATGAATTTCCTTGATCAAATTGTAATTTATTCAATTATTTCATTATTTCCTAAGGTTTGATCATTTTTATCTAATTAAAAGATTTAATTTCCTTTTAATTAAATAAAATTTATCTTATTTAATTTAAAGATTTAATCTCCCTTTTAATTGAATAAAATTTATCTTATTTAATTAAATTAAATTTCTCCCTTTTAATTAAATAAAATTCCTCTTATTTAATTAAATTCAATTTCCCCATTTAATGAAATAAAGTTCTTCCAATTTATTTAATTATAAAGAAAACCCCTCTTTTAATTAAATAAATAAAAATCCCCACTTAAAGCACTTTATTTGATGAAAAAGGAAATAAATTAAATTAAATTAAATAAAAATCTCTTTTTCATCACATCTTCTTAAGTGGTGGGTTTTTGCCTCTTACCATTGATCAATTCTTTTTGCCTCTTAATCTCAACCATTCACTTTCCTATATAAGGAAATCTCTCATTCTCATTTAGAGATCATCCACAATTATAGTATTGTTATGCTACAGGTTTGGAGAGCAAT
>MU223902.1:246121-263362 GCA_018584345.1 Thuja plicata
TATATATATATTAGTTATGATCATTCATAGGCATTGAAGCAAAAGTGAACATAATTTTTAAATATATTCTAATCATTTATTACTTAAGAATAATTTAGTACAAATTTGACATAAATCAGGAGAATAATCAATAATGCATTTCTTAATAGCAATTTGAAAATACATCATTACAATACATCATTGATTTTCAAGACATCTGAGTATGGTTTCTTCTACTTTTCTTTTTGAAAGTTGTTTCCCACTTTTCATTTTTTAATGTTTTAGATATATTTTATATATTACTTTTAGATTTACTTTTTAATGTTTTATATTTACTTTATAGTGATTAATTTTAATTTATAATATTTTTATATACTGTCATATTTTACAAAAATTTCAATATAGTATGTTCATTATTTAAATATTGTCATTTTAATTTAAATATTGTTTTTTAATATTTTAATTTTTAAAAAACTTTAAAAATGCCAAATGACATTACAAAAATCTGAAAATAAAATAAAAAATTGAAATATAAAGTCATAAAAGGCCAAACATAAAGGAGTGCCAAACGTCATTTGAAGAAAATTAATTTTTTTAAAAAATTTGCATGCTTTTTCAGATTTGGAGAGACAAGCATGCAAAGAGGAATTTGAAGAGCCTTTCATATTTATTTATTTAATTACTTTGATTTTGTAAAGTTCAAAAATGCCAAATGACATTAGAAAAAATTGAAATAAAATAAAAATAGAAATATAAGATCATAAAATGCCAAAAATAAAGGAGTGCCAAATGACATTTGAAGAAAATTATTATTTTTTTTTTAAAATGCATGATTTTTCAGATTTGGAGAGGAATTTGGAGAGACAAGCATGCAAAGAGGAATTTGAAGAGCCTTTCATGTTTATTTCTTTAATTACTTTATTTTTGTATATAATTTAAATATTCAGATTTATATTTAATATTTAGATTTAGATTCAAATTTAGGTTTAGTATTTATATTTACTTTTTAGTATTTTAAAATATAGAAGGCAATGTTGTCATTTAGATTTAGATCTCGTTTATAATGTTTTATTTACTTTTTAATATTTTATTTACTTTTTATTGTTTTAGATATATTTTATATATTAGTTTTAGATTTACTTTTTAATGTTTTAGATTTATAGTTATAATTTACTGTATAATGTTTTAGTTTTAGTTTATAATGGTTTTATATGGATAGCAATGTCGTCATATTTTGTAAAATTTTAATATATTACATTTATAGGATAATATTTAAATATTTTAATTTAAAAAATAATATTACTCTTTTATTTGAAATATAGTTTTAATAAATGGACACAAATGCCGCCATATTTTCCAATATTTCAATGTATAAGATTTAGTATTTAAATATTACCATTTTGATTTGCATATTATTCTTAAATATTTTTATTTTTTTATTTTAATAATATCGAACTACTAATGTTTGAAATAAATTTTAATAGATGGAGGGCAATGCCGCCATATTAATTAGATGGAAATGTCGTATATTTTCAATAATTTAATGTACTAATCTTTGTTATAATAATTTTGGTACTAAATTATTTTGTATTAGTGAATTAAATTCTTGCTTAGATTTTTTAAAAAATGATTTCAATATTAAATTTTTATAATTTGATTAAAATATTATATTAAAATAATTAGTTTTAGATAATTTGATTTAAATATTGTATTTAGTGATTTCAATATTGCATTTAGTGGATTTTTTCCTAAGGTTTATGCCACTTTTTCCCCTATTGGAAAAATGTCAACTACAACTTTCAAAATGTAGAGGGCTGAGAACCAGCGAAAAGGGCAGAAACAGAGCACCGGGAATCACTGTCAAGGACAAAAACAACAACCATGGGAGCGTACTCATCCTGACGAATCTGTAGTAGATAAGGATTTCATGCACATTTTCCAACAGAGGCCATTTGTTCAACAGGTCCTCGATCCATATAAGATTCCAAATCTGGGGTTTCAGAGTTTTGGGTTTGCTCAGAAATATCACTCTCAACCAATCCAGAAGGGGCCAAACATATTAGCAAATAAAAATCCTCTGCAGATCTTCTCTAGCAAGGCCGTGGTCCAACCTGCCAAACCCATTTTTGTAAACCCTCACTTTCACGTTAAAAAGGCAGACATACATGGTGATATTCCTAAACCCAAGCCGATGGGTAACAGAACCATTCCATTCAAAGCTACATTCCTATGGGTACTCTCCAAGGGGAAAAGGAAAGAGGGGATCTCTTGAGTCACGGCTCCGCGAGGGGACTTCAAGGGCTTTGTTTTCTATGAAGATGGAGAATCACCGAGATGTCCCCCTGCCAATCCCCAACCCACCACAACTCAAGGAATCCATGACCAAAATTTCAAAAAATTATCTAGGCAGGAAAACACCAAACCATTGAGGACCCTCAGGGGATTCGAGAAATCAAGGCCAAAACTAAGCAAAGAAAAGCAACCAATCTTTGATATTTACAATGGCACCCCTATGGGATCCCCAAACGAGACACCACCACACCCCATCGAGGCAGAACATTCAGTCTTAGATTATGAAGAGCCACATCAACCAAATCTCAGAGCCCCCTTCAATCCAAACTTGGGCAGAGCTAAATTGATCAGGAGAAAGAAAAAGGCCCACGATCTACCTCCTCGGCTAATCAACAAAAAATTGGAAGCATCCATTGTACTACCAGAACACATGCTCCACCAACAGATCACTATCCTTCGTCAATCATCTCTGGTAGGTAAGTGTGCAAACCCTTTGCTGTCTTTTATTCAACTTAAGGAATGGGCATTCAAATCGTGGGAGGGTTTGCAGAATTTTTATATGCTTGATTTAGATTCAAATTATTTTGTTTCCTTATTCGATTCCAAATCATCCCAGGACTCGGTACATAAGGATAAAGGTTGGTTTTGCATGGGCTCGGGACTATTCACAATGGAATAGACACCCAATCTTACCATTCATGCAAAGCCATGCCACTTTTTACCTATTGGATCTCTTTCCCTTCACTACCATTGGAATATAGGGACCCAGATGTCATTGAAGCACTAGCAAACAGAGTGGGGATCTTTATTCGCCATGATCTCTTACCATTTGAATATACTCATAAGGAGTTCAGAGTATGCCTCCTTATTGACCAATTGAAGGATTTCCCATCAGATCTTAAGATCAAATCAAAATGGGGAACATGGACACAAAAACTTGTGATCCAAGAAGCTAATGCTGCCCAAGAGCGAGAAGAAAAGATGGGCCACTTCAACACTCAATGTCCAGTATCAGGGCTGGGGGATATAGAAGTGTGTAAAGACCCTACCTCAAACCCTCACCTCTATTCACTTTCAGGGAAGAATAAGACCAAAAATAAAGACACTACACAGGGGTTGGATAAAGATCCCTCTCCATGTAATCACTCCACATCAGAAATGGGCTTCATAATTTTAGAGTTTTTCCTTACCCTCTACAAATACTTATGGATTTATTTTACCTCACAGGATATAGGGAAGACCCTTTGCCTTAGCACACCAAATCAGTCTGGACCTTGTTGACAGGAGTCAGGAGCCAAACATATCCAAACTCATGACACTCCCAAGATCAGCAGTCCCCTTCCAATAAAACCTACAACAAAGTTTCTTGAGATTGAGGTCAGAGGTATCATGGTAGATCTGGGAGATCTCTCCCAAACCCAAGTAACTAGCCCTCCTCCAGAGATCCCCATTTTAAAAGAGCAAGTGAATACACAACAATGGTATTGCAGCCAGGCCCTAGCAATCCTGCATCCCACGCTTGTACCATTAAACATGAAAGTGGAAACATCCCAATTGATTAATTTGGACCAGGACAATAATATAGCTAATTTAGATATGGACCTGATGGTGGATACCCTTATAATGGAAATTGCTGACAATAATCTAGATGATTTGTCCCAAGTTTTAGATCACTCTCCAGCGGATTCAGATGGGGAAGATCATATCCTTCATGTGCAAGAGGCCAATGGCATAGTAGAAGATGACCTACTTGTAAAATATGACCAATGTGCAATCTTCCAAACTGAATTAGACTCTTCTAAGTTAGCAAAAATTGTCTCATATAAGAGATTGAGGGGTAGACCCACCAGGGTAAGTAAAATTCAAGAGGAAATTGCTTCTAGCACCCAGTTAACCATTAATTTCTAGCGGACCCCAAGGAAATGTAAGGCAGAGGCCTCAAACTTGATATCCAAACAACTAACTATTAGTAGGAGGGCGACTTTCCCTCTGAAAAAAATATGAGGATACTATCATGGAATGTTAGAGGTCTCAATGCCTCTAACAAAGCACCCCTTGCAAAATATTAGATTAGAGTGGGAGGAGCAGACTTGATACTACTTCAGGAGACTAAACTATCAAATGAGGTAGGGAACAAACTTTTTTTCTTTTTGGAAAAAATGGGGCTTTGTCCTTTCAACATCGATTAGATCCTCAGGGGGGCTAGCAATTCTCTGGAAAAAAAACAAATGCCAAATCAATATGATCTCACAAAATGCAAACTAGATGGTGGCTGAAGTTACAATATTTTCACTCTCTTTCATGATCATAAATGTTTATGCCCCCATTTTGGTAACAGGAAAAATGAGGCTTTGGACATCTTTGTCTCAGATTTTGCTAGGCCTACATGATAAGAAACTTATCTTGGGAGGGGATTTTAATGCAACCTTGGGCCCATAGGAAAAAATGGGGGGAGCGAACCCATCTCCAAAAGTCACAGAGGATTTTTGGGACTTCATTGAGAGTAACCAGCTACTTGACTGCATTCCTTCAAATGAGTGTATCACATGGTCTAACAAAAGAAAAGGAATTCATTTTGTAGGATCTAGGTTGGATAGATTCTTGCTAAACTCCCACTGGCTGGTGGATCATGGGGTCTGTCAATCTTTGATTCTTTCATTAATAGGGTCAAATCATTTCACTATCACAGCAGAAATCCAACTAGCTATCTCAAATAATAGACCTCGACCATATTTCAAAATGGAGAAAATGTGGTTTAGGGACACACATTTCCTCACTTTAATGCAAAATTGGTGGCTTAATGCCCCACGCACGACTGGCTCGGCCATGTTTAAGCTGTAAAAAAAACTAGTTTTCATGAAAGAAAACATCAAACACTAGAACAAAACATCATTTGGTAATATATTTAAACAAAAATCTAAGCTCTAATAGAAACTGGAAGACCTTAAGGACACTATCCTTAGTAAGGGTATGTTGGCCAAAGTTTATGAGGACCAAAGAAGGACTACCATTAATCTAGAAGAGGTGCTGATGAAAGAAGAAATCTATTGGAGACAAAGGTCAAGAGAATTATGGCTCCGGGATGGAGACATAAATACAACTTTCTTCCATATGTCAGCCAAAGTAAAAAGACACAGAAATATGATATTCCAAATTAAGGATTCCAATGGTCAAATTTTGAATTAGAACAAAGATATTCAAATGGAAGCGGTAAGATATTTCTCCAACCTACTCATAGCAGAAGCACATGTAGATTAGAATCAGTCGCTCCCCCCAATTATCAACTACATACCAACATTGGTTTCACACTCAGATAACCATGATTTTCTTGCACCCTTTACATCAGAAGAAATTAGATGCACAGTATTTTCTATGAACACAGACAAAGCACCGGGCCCAGATGGCCTCACTCCATTCTTGTTTAAAAAATGCTGGGAATTCATGGGCCTATACATCTTTAAGGCAGTGGAAGAATCAAGAAGACACTCATGCATGTTAAAATAGTTTAACAATACTACAATCACACTTATTCCCAAGTGTCAGCATCCACATGCTTTCCCAGACTTTAGGCCTATAGCACTTTGTAATACAATCTACAAAATTATCTCCAAAACGATGGCCTCTCATTTGGGGAAATTGATTCCCAAAATCATTTCAGAACAACAAGGTGGTTTTGTCCCCAAGAAAGACACGGTAGAAGGGGCTCTCATTGCGCACGAAGTGCTGCACATCATCCAAGAAGAAGGTCTACCTTCCATGATCCTCAAGTTGGATATGACTAAAGCCTATGACAAATTGGACTGGAAATTTTTGTTTGCAATCATGACCAAAATGGGCTTTCGCAAAAAATGGATTAAATGGATCATGTCTTGCATCTCGGGAGCCAAATTTTTAGTAATGATCAACAGAAGCCCATGTGGTTACTTCTCATTATCACAAGGGATGAGACAAGGGGACTCTATCTCTCCCTTTCTATTCATTATCCCGGCAGAGGGTCTCAGCAGACTCATAGCTCACAAAAAATCCTTAGGTTTGTGGGAGGGTATCAACATAAGCCAGTCACAACTTTTGATCTCACATACCCTCTTCATAAATGACTCATTACTATTTGGAAAAGGATGTGTAAAGGAAGCATTAGTTATCAAGGATAACTTAGCTGAATAGTGTGAGGCCTCAGGCCAAAAACTCAATGAAAAAAAGTCCAAAGTCTTTCTCTTTAACATCAACCCCAAATATTGCAAGATCATTCAACAAAATTTAGGCTTCTCTCAAGCGAAAACCCCTTGCAAATATTTGGGCATCCCTTTCTTTAAGGGAAAATCTAAATCACCTTTCTGGGATGGAGTTGTAACTAGCATCAGGGAAAGGATCGCATCATGGAAAGCTAGATGGCTCTCACTTGCAGGTAGAATCCTTCTAGCAAAGTCAGTACTACGCTCAATTCTAAACTACATAATGTCTATCATTCTTGCCCCCTGGGGGTGATGAATAAAATTTTGAAGTGTTTGAAGGACTTCATT
This sequence comes from Thuja plicata, assembly GCA_018584345.1. NCBI lineage: Eukaryota > Viridiplantae > Streptophyta > Pinopsida > Cupressales > Cupressaceae > Thuja > Thuja plicata. The sequence continues at coordinate 252,913 of MU223902.1, forward strand.
TGGAAAGAAAATCTTGATAATAAAGCAAAGATTCCTCTGGTCTCCTGGAATAGTTTTGTAAACCAAAATCTAGTGGGGGCCTAGGATTTCATAGAATCCATGAGAGGAACCTCAGTCTAGGAGCCAAATTGTCTTGGAAAATATATGATAGACCTGATAGCCTTTGGGGCCAGCCGATTAGGGTTAAGTATCTCAACTCAGAAGCCCCAGAGAGAATCTTTACAATTACTAATTCCCCCACAGGTTCAGTTATGTGGAATTTTATTAGCAGCAACAGAACCATTATCCTCCCACACCTCTCATGGAAAATCAGTTCGGGTTCACAGGCATTGTTTTGGTTAGACTCATAGAATGGATTTCCAAAACTTTGTTCCATCCAAAACCTACAAACAGCTAGAATAGTTCTTGAAAAAAGTTGGGGGGATAAGGTGCAGGATTAATTCATTCTAAATGAGGGGAAGTATAAATGGAAGGATCTCTCTCATCTCCCAATACCTCCTAATGAGAAAAATGAGCTAGAAAACATACTAAATAATAGGTTCCTATCCATTAGTGGTGAGAGGGATCGCCTGTTTTGGACAAAGAGTAAATCAAGAAAATATACCGTCAAAGAGGTATACAATTCATTGGTAAATGTACCAAATTGGAATCTTCCATTCACAAGTTCGCTTGGCATAATGCAATTCTGCCCAAAATTGGGGTTTTCGTCTAGTTAGCTATCCAAGATAGGATCCTAACAAGCTCAAGACTAAAAAGAATGGGGATCACAGACACCTTCTCAGGTCCTTTATGTGGCATAGTGGAAGAGGATACAGACCATCTCTTGGCAGGCTGTGACTTTTCCCAAAATGTATGGAAAAGGACATTGAACAAAATTGGGTGGCAGGGCCCCCTCCACAATTCTCTAAAGTTGATTCTACTCCAATGACCCCTTCTCCACCAAGAGTCCTTCTTCTCCATTATATGGAGAGTAATTCCAGTGGCAGTAATATGGATTTTATGGTGGGAAAGGAACAAAAGAATCTTTAGACAATAGGTCTCATCGGTGGACCAGATTTACGAAATGGTAAAAAACAATGTCTCTAAAATGGTGAATGCTCCCGTATCAAAAACTAAGAAACTCTCATCTAAATTCTTGTCCTTTGACAACGTAATCCTCAACAATTGGAAATAGATTATTATCCCATTCCACGGAGTACTACTAGGTAGAATGCCTAAACAACAGATCAGAAAACATTTTAAATGGAGACCACTAGATGGAAAAGTAATCAAACTAAATTTTGATGGTGCATGCAAAGGTAATCCTGGGAAGTCAAGCACAGGATTTGTTTTGAGGAGATGGGACAAATCCATCATAGTTGCTACACATTGAAATCTACCAGAGGGCACAAATAATTTGGCAGAGGCAAGAGTTGTTCTCTATGGAGTCAGACTAGCTATATGAATGGGGGTATCAGACTTGCACATAGAGGGGGATTCCCTTATAATTATATCATATCTCTCCAAAAAATCCTCAGTGAATTGGGACTTACAATATGCGCTACAGGAATTCATTAAGATCCTACCCACATTCTCTTCATATAGAATCTCACATTGCTACAGGGAGGGCAACAAACTCGCAGATTGGTTATCAAACCTGGGAGAGGATGATGTCGTAATGGATAGGGAAATGTCTCATGTGCAAGTGCAAGACAATGAAATACCAGATTCATTAAGGGAGGAATATAAGTAACCATGTGAATTTTGGTAAATGATAGATATGTGTATAGAGAAGGATAGAAAACAAAATTTATGTTACATATGGCATGTATGACTACAGAGTGGCATTCTCAGGAGTACCCTAACTCACACACTCAGGCCATAAATGTGCTGCCAAGTTGTGGTGATGATTAAAGTATAAAACTTATTTCACATGGATCACAATTGAGATGTCCTACACCAAGCCTATCGGCGTGTCGATACAAGGATAGAGAGTACAGTCTCAAACCCGAAAACAAGTGAAAAATCTAAAAAATGCAGAGTCCCAATATTCCCTAATCTAGAACACGTGGGGATTTTATTATCAGGAATGGTTCACATGATTGAAATCATTCCAATTAAATAATCAAAGGGCTATTTAATCCCCTAATCGCACCGCACTTAACCCACTTCTCTTCTCAAAGAAATTTCAACAGGCTTTTGCAATGGTAATAATGGATTACCGTGAGCTAAATTTGAGAATCTTCTTAAGTATGAAGAATTGGGAACACCACATTGCTAGTCCATATTTGGATAGGCAAATGCAGGAAATGTTCAAGCCCCTACCAACCTAGATAATGGATTCCATAAGAGGTATTATTAGTGATGGGATACTACTACTAGAAGCGCTAAGACTTATCTACCACACCCAAGTAGTTTCTATGTTCCTCTCAAAATGGTATGACATGCTCCCTGATTACACCTTACTCTTTGATTTGGCTAGCAAGGTTCTTCGCTCAGATTATGTAGCAGTAGAGGAAATCCATCTGTCTTTACATAAATATAAACTCCATGCTTCTAAAGTGTGAGTAGGTGGTCTGTTCTCACCCCAACATTTGGAAGAAAAAAGAGAGTGTGCAAAACTCTACGACATCCTCAAACTATCACTGGAAGGACGAGACCAATTGAAAATGTGATGAGAAATTATAAAAATTATGGATATCCTTCCTAGTGGTATGGTGGCTAACACGTTCTTTCTTTTTGAAAGGTTTCCTATTGTTCTTGCATATGTGTAAAATGATGTAGCAGCGTCAAGCTTGATAGTTCTCTCTCCATCATCCTCGGCAACCTCTCAAGTCTGTAGCAGCTCGTAGAAGGGGACACGCCGAATGGAGGACTAAGTATCATAGAAATGTTTCCCCTGAGGAATTTTGGCAATTCTGGTTCAGTTTAAGCAAATGTTCTCAAATTAGGGCTTACAGTTCAAGGCCTCCAAAGCTGGTATTTTGTTAAAAAAAATTGTGTCACATGCTCTCCTTACGCTCGTAGTTTTACCCAATTGGGTTTTTAAACTACTATATTTAAATGGTCTTAGGGAGTTTATGTTTTGGGTTTTCCTAGATTCCTTTTGTAATTAGCATGCCCAGCGATGTGCGCTCATGCTAAATATACCACTTTCAATGTGTAAATTCTGGTCTGTATTGGGCAATGATTAAGGGTTTTGTTTCTACTTCTTTCCCTTTTGAGCCCTTGAAGTAGTTTGTAATTGTTAATATAATATAATGGCTTTGCCATTTTTGCCCAAAACAATTAAAAACTAAAAAAATATTGCATTTAGTGATTTCAAAATTGCAATTATTTGATTTAAATATTAGAATTATTCATTTCATAGAATTAGTCATTTCAATATTACATTTAGATAATTTGATTTAAATATTAGAATTAGTAATTTCAATATTAGATTAATTAGATTTAGATAATTTGTTTTAAGTATTAGATTTACTGATTTTAACATTAGATTTAAATATTTTGTTTTAAATATTAGAATTAGTCATTTTAATATTAGAATTAAAGATAAGATTGAAGAGAGAGTCATAGACATCAACAATACCAAATGACAAAAAATCAAACAAAACAACATATTATTCTACACAATCAAGTTGGTAGATGAAGGTTTGCCACAAGAAGGGCTGAAGTAACAGTGGAACAATTGAAAATTGAAAATAAAGATGAAATAAATGTAGAAAGAAACAACTTTCAAAGAACCTCTGAACAACTCCCTCCTCTTCAAAATGAGTAAAGGCATGAAGGGAAACAAGTTGATCCCCCAAAAAGTGAGGGGTTTAACCATCCACCTAATATAAACATTGACTTGGATGTTGAAAATAAAAATTTTGCATCCATAGAACGTGTTCCAAAAACATGTAGAGTTCCAAATTATAATGCAACATGGTTACTTAAGTTTTTTCCTTTCTTATGGTTGTTAAAATATTTTCTCACAATTCATCAGACTACATCATCTATTATCTTAGTTTAAACAATATTGATTTCATTTTTTTCAATTTATAAAATAAATGTACTTTTTATTCTAATTATTTCTATAGGCTGATGTTTGTTTAAAAATTTGCAGCATACCATTCAAACTATGGCTGCCTTCGACAGAGAGTCAAACATCATTGATACGAGCCTGAATGCTTCGGTGGCCTCAAATGATTTCTTCGAGATTGAATTTGACAAGTGTGCATGAATAATTAAAGAATCATGGACAAATATAATCAAAGTCATGGAGAATGCATCATTATCAATTGATTATGTTGAAGAACTGGAAATAATGTAGATGGAAAATGATGCAAGATTTGTGCATGACACATCTGCAAAAGTAGATGCATTTATGTCAATGATGAAAGAAGTCTACCATGATCTTTGTTCAAATAAAGGTCGCAATACCATCTTAATCATTTAAGAATATGTGATGTACTTACATCATTACAGAGAAATGTTTTTTATTTAGTTCATCCGTGTCTTGGCTTTCACAATTTTAACTTCATCTAAATAGTTCTACTAGGACTTATATCTCCCCTTTCATCTATGTAAGTATCATGAACAAGATAAAAATAAATTGTTTTCACTATTCAAGTGATGTTTACAACTATAATTGCAACGTTTTGCAACATGTTTTGTTGAAATTTGTACTTCTAATATTAATGGCTTTCAAAAATGTGTCCCATAAAAAGGATGCCTTCAATGGATATTTCAAATAAATATAAAAAATTATTCACAAAGGACATCTCACGGATATATTAGGCACTAAATTTTGTATAAAACCCACATGCTAATTCTAAGCATAATCCTAATCTAAACAATTATATTCATTTTAAGTGTACAACCATTATTTCAATAATATTCATTCTAATTGTAACCATATATCTATGTTACTAATTATGATCGTAATCATAACTCTAATACCTACATTACATCACTAACTCTAATCGTAACTCTAATGCTAATAAGTACGTTATTGATCCCAACTCTAAACCCTTAGTGGGAAAAAGTGTGATACAAATCCTTAGTGTGATACAAGTCCTACATGTACAACATACATCCCATCGCTATCTATATTCATTATCTTGCTATAAAAATCACCCTAAGATTACCCCTAACTGTAACTCTAACCCCTAACCCCAGTAGTAAGCCTAAATATAAATGCAACTATTACCTATATATATAATCAATGTTATAAAACTATACCAAGCCCTTACCCTAACCAAATAGTCCAAACGTACACCTAAATCTCACACTACCTATTATATTAATGATAAATCTCAAAATTACATCCGATTGGTGACCACAACCCTAATCTTATTCTAACAGTCAACCAAATATTAAAATTAACCACAACACTTTGTTTGATTTGAACCTAACTGTAAACCTTACTCCTAATCCTTACCACGACAGTAAACTAATTCAGAACCTAAACCTAAGTCTCAACCTAACTAATAAATTAATAATACACCTAACTCTAAACCATCTTCCCAAACCCTAACCGTACTAAGCATTTACTAGAACATTATTTTTACCCTTAATGTTATAGTAAATATGATACACCAACTAATTGTAAACATAACATCCTATCCCAAACCATGACCTTGCTCTCATCCTACCCGTAACTCTGACCCCTCACCCTAACCCTAACACTAACCCTAACCCTAACCCTAACCCTAACCCTTATTGGAGTTGATAAAAACTATCAACCCATAGCTCCCAAGAATCACCTACATGCAAACCTGTCACAGAAAGAGAGAAGAAAAAAAGCTATGGAGGCCAAAAATCACAGATTGATGGAAGAGGAAACATCTTGTGCAAACAATGGAGAAAAAACTCTTAATGCAATAACATCCTCAATTAATTAATAACCATCGAATTGAATAATTTACAAAGAGGGAATCCTTATAAAGGATACTGAAACCCTAAAAGAGAAACCCTAAAGGGGAAATATCTAGGTTGCATAATAATAATTAATAAAAGAATTAATTATTAAATGCCTAAAGTTTAGCTTAAGTAAAAGAGAGATAATAAGTGACTTAATAATTAAATCAATATGATTTAATTAATAAGTGGAATCACTTTATTACTCTAACACCCCCTTAAGATAAACTTAGGGAGAAGCTAAAAACCTAGAAACAACTACTGAAAGCAGGAAAAAATGGGTCCCGGCAACAAGGCCTGATGAGGTACCCAAGTACAAAAATCTCTATAAAGAGGAGAAATAGACAAAACTACATGGGAAAAACCCTACTCCAAAAAGAGATGAAGCCTAGTGAAGGAGTGAAGAAGCCTCCAAACTAGAGAAAGTCCCAAAAAATAGGAACAAAGAAAGAACAAGTAGAACACCTCTAAAGCATGAAGCTGCAAACACTGTCAAAAAATAACTGCTAGAACCTCCACTATAATAGAACATGATTAGGCAGAGAAGACTTTAAACAAAGTCTGAAGAGTTGATCAATCAAAGATGGAAGACTGCCTCCAAAACCACAATAAAAGAAGAGTGTCCATATGGTAAATGATCCATCTCACCGAAATGCATAGGTACCAACCACTGCATCCGCCTAGTACATAGGAACAAATATTGAATACATAGATCACTCCATCAAACCAAGGAAGAATTAGAATCAACAGGAGATACCCACCCATAATGCTTAACATGGAAAGGTCTGACAGGAACATTGAAATGCAATGCCAAAAACATATGCAAGAAGAAGAATCAGGAACACCAATAGTGCAAAAGAAGGTATTAGCACAGGATAAAGGGCGGTGTCGAATTAGAAGAAATGATCTTCTAGACACACATCATGAGGCTAATGTCATGGAAGGGACACTCACTTGACAAAGGTGGATGAGCACAAAAGGCAAAACATCATAACCCCCAAGGGTACTTTATAACTGAGTGCGAGTACAAACAAGCACAAGGTGTACAAGATCCCAGATATGCAACTAGAGGCACTTTATTTCAGTGTGTTTACAAAATAAAGCTACAGAAAAAGGTGTATACAATGTTCAGAGAAGGAAAAGATCCCAGGACTTGAAACATCCAAGATATCTACCAGAATGCCATAAAGAAAAAGCCTGAATACATAGATACATGGAGTAAAATCTGGGTGTGAGACCCATAGAATAAGAAATATAATAGAAGCATCTTTCTGACCCCATGCGGAAGTCAAAAAAAGGATTTCGGATGAGCAAGATATGGCTCCTGGAGTGCAAAATAGAACCCTAACTTTGATAGGAGAAATAACCTGCAAGATGGAAAAATCAAAAAATCTATCCTCCAAAAAGACGTCCGTCTCAGAAAGAGCTTTCCGGCGATATAAGGAAGTTGAAAATCGACCTCTGTTTGCTCCAAATATGAGCAAAAAACCACTGGGAGGTCAAAACACAAGTGAGCCTCATGAAACCTCAGCCAAAAATGGCGGAGCCCTGCTAAACTGGCAATTCCTCCAAAAAGAATACTACCTCTAGATTTCCCACCAAAATGGCAGAAAAAAAAAATATTTTTTTAATGAAAAAAAACATTATGCTTTTTTTTAAGAAAAAAACATTAAAAAAACACATGCTTTTTTTTTATATAAAAAAAACACAAAAAAAAAGTTGTTTTTTTGTTTTTTTTAAAATTTTAGAAAAAATATTAAAAATCTTGGGGCCTGTGGCTGCTGACATCAGTAGCACGGAAACCAAGGTGGGTTTTTCCTAAAAAAATGTGCCAAGGTCATGCAAGCAAAAAAGAGGGCCCAAATTTCAACTGTGTCCAAATAAGACGTGCCTTATATGAAAATAGGAGTTTTGGGGGTACTCCGGACACAACCCAGATTTCATTTTTTGCTCAAACTACTCCAAAGAAAAAATCCTCCCAAAAACTGCTAAAATCTGAAACAAAAACCTCTCAAAAACATAGATTTAAAGAATAAGGCCAAATCTCTCATGAAGAGAATAGGGGCATGAAGATCTGGAGCTCTGATACCATAATGGTGTTGATGAAAAGTATCAACACACAACTCTCAAGAATCACCTGCATGCAAACCTGTCACAGAAAGAGAGAAGCAAAAAAGCTATGGAGGCCAAAAAATCACAGATTGATGGAAGAGGAAACATCTTTTGCAAACAACGGAGAAAAAAATCTTAATGCAATAGCATCCTCAATTAATTTATAACCATCAAATCAAATAATTTACAAAGAGGGAATCCTTATAAAAGGATACTGAAACCCTAAAAGGGAAACCCTAAAGGGGAAATATCTAGGTTGCATAATAATTATCAATAAATCCCTTAAGTTTAGCTTAAGTAAAAGAGAGATAATAAGTGACTTAATAATTAAATCAATATGATTTAATTAATAATTGGAATCACTTTATTACTCTAACAACCCTAACCCTAACCCTAACCCTAACCCTTATCCTTACCATAACCCTAAACCTAACTCTAACTCTAATTATAACCCTATCTTTAAACCTAATCCTAACCCTAACTCCAATTATAAGCCTAACACTAACCCTAACCATAAAAATCATCCTAACCCTAACCCTAACCCTAACTCTAACCATTAAGATGATATTAATCCTACCCCTCACCCTACACCTTATTCCTAAACACTACATCCTAACCATAAAAATTACCCTAACCCTAATCCTAACACAAACCCATAGTCATACATCCTAACTGAAAAATTATTGTAACCCTAATTATAAGCCTAACCGTGACTATTACTCTAACCATTAAGATGATACGAATCCTACCCCTCACCCTACACCTTATTCCTAAACTTTGGATCATAACACTAACCCTAACTCTACCTCTAACCCTAACCATAAAACTCACCCTAACCCTAACCCTAACCCTAACCCTAACCCTAACTATAGCCCTATATCTAACCCTAACCCTACCTCTAACCATAACCAAAACCCATAATCGTACATCCTAACCATAAAAATCACCCTAACCATAACTCTAACCCTAACCCTAACTATAAAAATCACCCTACCCCTAACTCTAACCCTGTCTCCAACCCTAACTCTAACCCTAACCCAAACCCATACCCATACATCCTAACCATAAAAATCACCCTAACCATAACTCTAACCCTAACCCTAACCTTAAAAATCACCCTATAACCCTAACCATCACCAAATCTCTAACCCAAACCCTAACTCTAACCCTAACCCTAACCCTAACTCTAACTCTAACTCTAACTCTAACACTAATATTAACTATAAAAATTACCCTAACCCTGACCCCAATCGTAAAAATCACCCTAGCCCTAACCCTATCTCTAACCTTAAACATAACCCTATCCGTAACTCTAATCCTAACCCAAACCCATAACCGTACATCCTAACCATAAATATCACCGTAACCCTAACCATAATTATAACCCTAACCCTTGCTCTAACCATTAAGATGATACTAATCCTACCCCTCACCCTACACCTTATTCCTAAATTGTACATCATAACCCTAGTCCTAACCCTAACCCTAACTCTAACTCTAACTCTAACTCTAACCCTAACCCAAACCCATACCATGCATCCTTACCATAAAAAATCATCCTAACGATAACACTAACCCTAACCATAAAAATCACCCTAACTGTAACCCTATTCGTAACCCTATCTCTAACCCTAATACTAACCCTAACTCTAACCCTAACCCTAACCCATAACTGTACATCCTAACAATAAAAATCACCCTAACCCTAACCCTAACCCTAACCCAAACATTAACCCTAACTCTAACCCAAACCCTAACTCTAACCCTAACCCAAACCCATAACCGTATATCCTAACCATAAAAATCACCCTACCTATAACTCTAACCCTAAAAATGATTCTAACCCTAACCCTAACCGTAACCCTATCTTAACCCTAACCTTAACTATAACCCTATTCCTAACTCTAACCCTAATTCTAAACCTAACTCTAACCCTAACCCTAACCTAACCCTAAATCTAACTCTAACTCTAACTCTAACCCTAATCCTAACTCTAACCCTAACCCAAACCCATGTCATGTATCCTAACTGCAAAAAATCATCCTGACTGTAACTCTTACCCTAACCCTAGTCATAAAAATCACCCTATCCCTAACCCTAACCCTAACCCTAATCGTAACCCTATCTCTAACCGTAACACTAACCCTATCTCTAACCCTAACCCTAACTCTAAACCTAACCCTAATCCTAACCCATAATCGTACATCCTAACTATAAAAAACACCCTAACCCTAACCTTAACCCTAACTCTAACTCTAACCCTAACCCTAACCCTAACCCTAACCATAAAAATTGCCCTAACCCAAACCCTAACTGTAAAAATGAACCTAACCCTAACCCTACCTATACATTCCAACCGTAAAAAATCACCCTAACCCTAACCCTAACTCTAACCCTAACCCTAACTTTAACCCTAACCCTAAACCTAACCCTAACCCTAAATCTAACCCTAACT
>MU223902.1:280537-309598 GCA_018584345.1 Thuja plicata
AAATTAATAAACTAAAGTAATTAGAGATGAAAAAAGTTTGAGCAATTAAACTTATTTTATGTAAATTAAGATTTAAAATTTTTTATATAAGAGTGAGATTTAAAAATGAGTCAAAGGAATATTCAAAATTCAATTAAAAAATAGATAATCCACAGATTTGGTGAAAGGAATTGCAGAACAATAATTAATATTCTTTGCCAGAAAGCTAAAACTAGTAAAGAATAATAATCATACAAGATAAGTGAAATGAAACTGCTGTGCGCAAGAGAGATTGGTTAATATACAAAATGGTTTGACTGAAATAAAAGATTAAATGTTGCACAATATAATAGACAATAACCTGCAAAAAAATGTTAGAGATAAAATAAACAGAGTTATTGGAAATATTTAAAAAACATTTATAACCAGATTAAAAGAATATTAAAAAACACAGTCAAATTGCGGGGGGCATAACTTTTAAATTCACCGTTGGATTTTAATAATTTTCGGATATGATTTACAAAACCTAATTATCTAGCACTCCACCAAAGTGATTTTGACAAAAATGGACGGTTTGAAAGTTATGGATGACAGAGTGCGGATCTATAAAATTGTCTAAAAAATAGAATGAGATAAATAGAGATAGAAAATAACCATGCATAGATAAATAACAGGTAAATGATAAATAAAAATAAGAGAAAATATGTTAGAACATTGAGATAGATAAATTTGAATATACAGATCTAAAAATATGATAGTTAGAGAAATGGATAAAAATGTATAAAAGATAAAACCCTTACGGTTGCCCGACAGAGGGAGAGATTAGATTTTATGCAAGCAAGATAAATCTGAATCAATGTTAGAATGCTGAAGAATATAATATGTAAATCAGCAAACTTGAAATAGAAATGAGGAAAAAAAAACTTAGATATGGCGGCAAGGCATCCAGAACAAGTTAGATTAAAAGAAATTAGATTTAAAAAAGTTACATTTGCAACAAAAAAAAAAGGTAAAACCTGCAAAACAAAAAAAAATTAGATAAACAAGAAAAGCTTGCTCCTTTGAATGGCACCTTCCTACAAAACACTTAAACAAGGATTAGATAGCTCTGATACCATGTTAGAAGTATTAAAAGAATGAAAACAAGTACATGAAGTAATCCAAGAAAATGAAATGCAAGAAGGATTTTACCATAAGGCAAATGTGAGATAAAATTTTCAAGATCAATCACCAAGCACATGAGAAACTCCAAGAATCCAACAAAGATCCAAGAGATTTTGGTAAGGGGAAAAGAAAAGAAAAACCCCTTTGTGAATAATAAGAATATGGCAAAAAAATCCTATGGATGAGAGCAATAAGCTTAATACAATAGTGAGAGCAATGAGAGATTGAGAGAAGAAATGAGAGAGAAGAGAAGATTATTGAAGCAAGTGTGTGAGAGGCATCTCTTAAGTAGAGATGAGTGGAGGAGTTTTCATGTAACTCCCTTCTCCTATGAACGCCACATTCATATTGTGTGTGTGACAAATGTGTGATTCTTCTTAAAGAGTAATATCTATTTTCCTTATTAAAGGAAATACAAAATAGTGACATGTCCTCCTACTTGGACTAGAGGACAAATAAAAATAAGGATACCTTGGTTTATCCTTTTAAATACATATTTTAAACCAAGAAATATTAATTCTAATAGTTTTAAAGGTAGAATAGAGAACACAACATAAAAGTACCACCTCCTATGGATACTAGAAAGAATGACACTGATACTAGTAAGAGTCTTGCAAATTACAAAAGTAAATTTGATAGTTGTTTCAAGAAAGTAGAAGATAACAACAGTGGTAAGGTATGGAAAGTCAAAGATTCTAATGAGGTATTGGTTTAGGGAGAGACAGTAGATGCTACTAAATATTTTCCTGATGCTAACAAAGTTGAACCAGCCTAAATGGCGGAACATGGCCTTAGGGGAGAATTGGATGAAAACAATCTGATTATATCTAGCCCCTGATTATGAGGAGTAAGCTCATGTGAGATTGGTTATATTGTATGCAGACATTATGGAACCTATCTACAATTTCAACATCTGAAGATTCATATTACGTGATCACGAGATTTTTTATTGACTAGACAGTGTGCAAAGTTGAGTTTATTGGGTAAAGTGCATTTTATCAATTAGAAATGAATAAAAGACATCAAAGTTACTTATTTAATCACCATTTGAAGAGAAGAAACCAAGGAGAGAAGAGTTTAGAGAGTATCAGACTACGAAGCAGCCACATTGCATGATTAATCAATGTGGAAGTTTGAAATTCAGCGTGTTTAAGGTATTTAGACTATCTACTCAAGAAGAAGTTATGGAAGTGCCTTTTATAAATATGATGTTATGGGTAGACCTAGATATAAATTTAAGGAACATCTCTTTAATTCTTGTGAGGATGACCCTGAAGGAGATTTTTCCCTAACGCAATACGTCGTCCTGCACATAGAGGACATTAGGGCATACATACATTGCAACAATTAGACATTGGGAGACATGGAGATTTTCAAAGAAATGAAGGAAATGATTGGACCAGATGGTAAAATGAAGGATGAGTTCAAACACCTAGATAATCCATGAATTATGAAAATGGAAGACATGTATGAATTCAGCGAAGAAAAATGGTTTAAAATAATACATAGCAGAGTTCATGACCAATTCATTTGGATAGGGGAGCAACCTGTAAAGATTTGTAGTCAGTTGATTCATGACATAACTAGACTAGACAAAACTGGAGTTATCCTTGTAGCAGAAAAGAATACAAAAAAAAAACAAGTTGAAACCCTAACACATTCTAAATGGGACAGGCGAGTAATAACAGTGAATGACATTTTCCTACAGGATGTAAGACTAGTTGCAATGATACTTGGTTATACGCTTTACTACAACAATAGACCTAATTCAGTCTCAGCAGGAGTTATTATGATGGCTTATAGGATGGTAAATAAAAAAACAATATTCAATCTATACGAGGTTCTGGCACAATAGTTTTTAGAGAATGTGAAGATAATCAAGAAGGATAAATCTAAGGCTTTTAGATTTGGCTCATTTCTAGTTCACATGTATATCCATATTAAGCATAAGTTCCATTGAATGCACCCTAGAGAATGGAAAGGTAGCATACCCACCGGTATTCAGATATCACAGAGTTACAGAAGAAAAAATAGCACATGGATGGATGAAGAATTATTTGATATGATCAAAATCTTATAGAGAGAAATGAAGGAAAGGGAAAGAATTCCTAAAGAGTTGGTTGAGAGATACAAGGATACAATTTATTTCATGGTTAAAATTGATTGAGTATGCTTTTAGGCATTTGTATTAAGGAAGTAAGGTGTTACCCTATGGGCTATGAAGTCAGTTCAGAAGTTATGGTTATGCAAGTAGAACATGTTTTTGCATCTGAAGTTGATTCATGTAAGGAGAGATGGGGCACATATGAAGAGAAATTAGCTAAAGTTAGATAAGAATAGTGTAGAGGTATAAGGAAGATAAAGAGAGAGAAAATGGTTAATGAAATGGCATCTAAGGCCAGAATAACTAAAGAGGAAATTAAAGATGTGAGGAAGAAGATAATAGAAATATCTTATGGGTTGGCAAGCATTTCCGCTGTAGCCCTTCCACCTCTACAAGGTTTGTAGGTAGTTAGTCCTCTTTTTACTGTGATAGATGTAACTACACCGTCACCACCACAAAATACATTACAGGAAGAGAAAACAAAGCTTTTGCCTCAGAGAAACACAAGGTCCACTAAACTTGACTCACCTCCTAAGAAACATAGGACAGAAGGAGAAGAGAAGAAAGTAGAAAAAGAGACCACCAATGTAAGAAAACTATGGAAGATAGATATTAAGATGATAGAGAAAAGAGTTATTGAGAAAGGGAATCTTTTTTCATTGGCTAAATACTATGATAGGTATGAGGCATCTGACAAACTAGTCTTTGAAGACATAGTGATTAATCGACATTTACGTGTTTTCAAGAAGAACCTATTATAGATAGAGGGAAATATACATGAGGAATTGTATGGTAAACTGAAGATTACAAAACAACTTGCACATATAGTAGATGAGGCAATTAGGAGTCAAGTTATTAAGGATATGTTGTTAGTATTTTATGTGTACTTGATGAACTCAAACCTCTATTGAGAACTAAAGAAAGATTAGTGAAAATTATGGGCAGAAAATATGATGATGTCATAAAGGATACTCAAAAGGAAATAGATCAGATACTTATGACCAATATTCCTGAGAAAACTTCACCTCCTAAAACTACTATGCCTACACCTATAGGAATTAGAGAGAGCTCTAATTCAGTTGAGGCAAATGTTGAGATAAGTGAAGTGAGTACTGAAAAGCAACCAAATTTCTTTGTTTTTGGTGTACCTATGACCCTTGACACTTCACTTGATGAAAAAGACCCATTTGAAGTAAACATTGATAATACAGTGGCAGATGAAGAAAAGGAATAGAAAGAGGAAGCGAAGAAAGAAGAATCAGAATAGAGAAAAGAGATAGATACACCAAAAGGAAAAGAGGAAAGAGTTGAAGTAAAGCATGAAATTGGCACATCCACTATTCTATTGTTGGCAAGAAAGGATAAATTTGTAAGCACAAATGTTGACAGTATGGATGAGGATGAACTGATGAGACTATCATTCATCACATTCACAAAGGCAAAAGAAATATCTAACCAGAAAGGAGACAAAAAGACTAAGGTAATTACTAGAGAAGTTAACACTATGAATAAACTACCTCCAATACCTATTGTTTTTCAAGGAAAAGATGATGCAAATATTCAAAATATGACACTAGATGATTTTTATAGTCACTATGAGTCCCTAGTGAAGATCACTGAAGAGAAGGTAGAGAAAATTTATCTAGAGAAGAATTTGAAGGAAGTATGCCAATCTATTTCATGGGACTTGGGAATTCTAAGATCAGCTACATCAAAGGCCAAAAGTTGTATCACACATGGAAGGATGTTATACAACTATTGTATGAGCCCTATCAGATACATTCATAATATTGAAGACAATATGGTGAAGGATAGGGATACTCTGGGTAGCATGATGGACAGTTGTGAGACCTCCTCACAATATGTATTGGATATGGATAGAGAGGTATCACATTTTTTTATAATTTGAATGTCTTGGATATAGAAAAAGGGAGAGTAATGACAATATTTGGTTTCTTGAAGAGTCTAATCATTCTCAAGCTATCAATTATTGAAGTTCATCTATCTGATATGGAGAATACTGTGGATTCATTGACAAATTCTATGCCCACAAAGTTAAAACTAGCAGAGACTTCATCATATGCATTGAATGGACTGATACATGTTAGTCAATTGTTGATAGAGTCATCGAATGCAGAAGTGAAGATCTTGGAAGATTCCTTTCAAGATGTTCTTAAAATGGTGAGAAAGCACCGAATTCTACATTTTTTTGGTAAATTTTGGGTACACCTTTGTCATTGTTGTTAAAGGTGGAGAAGAGAAGAAAAATGAGAAAAGAAGAGAAAAAGAAAACAGTTAGTTGGGACACTTAGTCATTTGTCGATAAGTCTTGCCATCAATGCCAAAGGGAGAGATTGTTGGAAACTGATGTTGTTGGTGTGATATGAGACACTTGAGGGTTTTCATTTATGGTAACACATCTGATATAATGATCACTTGGAGTTAAGTATAATTTTGGAGATACAGTCTCGAAATTGACAAAGTATAGAAACAGAAGTACAGAGTATAACATTATTGTTTTGGACAATGAAGATTGTATATGATAGTTGATTACTTGTGAGCTTAGAGGAAGACACTTTTGGATATGTATGACATTTAGTTAAGGTCGCTTGTGTTTTTTTGTTGATCATGGAGATTTAGAGTGTTTTAAAGACATGCAAAAATAGTGGAACAGTTAAACAAAGAAGTTGAATAATCCCAATGATTGAGGGAGTATGAGATAGAATCCAAACGTGCTAACTTGGATTGTTATCATGAATTACCTATACTTTTGTAGTACAAGATCGCCGACATTGTATTTACTTTTTGCATAAGTATATATTCTATTTTGTATTTTATTTGAGAGCCAACTAAATGATGTAACACATATATCTATGAAGAACATTTTATAAAGTGAAGATGTGATAGAGATGATAGAGATGATTGATGGAAGATGTGAGATCTGAGGTTGACAAATATTGTTGAGAGCTACAACTGGAACTATCTATGCATTGCATATGCTTTTTTTGTTCATTACTGAGAACACTTTGTAACAAAATTATTGGTTGTAAGAGTTGTAAGCTCAGTACGCCCCTAATAGGGTTTTGTATACCTTTAACTGGGTTGATATTCCATTAACAAGGAAATGTACTGTGTAATACTCAGCTCCTAACAAGGCTAGGTCTCCTAACAATGACAATATACTTTAGTGCATGCTTGTGGTTACCATCCCCATCGAGGTTTTCCCTTGGTCCGGGTTTCCTCGACAAAAAATAATGGCGTAATGATTTGTGTGTTATTTTCTTATGTTCTTTTAATTTCAGAAATCTTATGGTTTGTTTGGAATTGGTTTAAGTTTAATTTAAAGTGTTTTAATACTGATTCACCCCCCTCTCAGTATTACTCAATCCTAACAGTATTTATCCTTATTTTCAGTTTTCTATTTGTTTCCATGTATATATCTATAGTTATGTTTCCTTCTATACTACATTCTGACATTTTATCCATTTTCAAATGCAAAACTCACAGAGCCAAAAGAAGTGAATCTTCCTTTCAAGGTATGTTGATAATTTTACATACTTCACCTATTGTAGTTTGTATCGCTTCTTTCATGTTAATCTCATTTCAGTTTTCAAATCTTTTCCATGTATCTATCTTTATTTATCTTATGTTATGTATTGCATGAACTATCATTTTTATGAACTTCACATCCCTTTTTTGTTTCCTTAACTGTACATTTTGATGTGCACTTGATGAGGAAAGAAGCATCAGGTAGTTTTCATGTGCCCTTTCTTTTATTAACTTTAGTGGTCTTAATGTTTACATTTCTCGGTAGAATGCAACTTTTTTGGGGGTCTATACTTGTCGAGATGGCACTTGTGTGTATAAATGTTGACACACTTTTATGAATCATTCCATCCAAGGGTTCTCAAGAATGAGGCCTCAAATATCGATCCATAGCTCTCTAGTCATGGAGTGCAAAGGTATGAAATGGAGGCCCTCAGATTGACCTAGTTAGTGCCCATGCAAGTACACCATGAAATGAGAGATTCAATGCATGAAAATGAGATCTATTTTATATGATAACAAATGCATAAAAGGAAATTAATCTAAATGATAACAATGCATGGCTAAATCTATGAAATGAAATACAAATGCAAGTTTAATCTATGAAAATAAATATGAATCTAATCTATATGAAAAGCCATGAATGCAAGAAGAAGAAGACAAGAAGAGAGAAGTTGCAATATCCAAGCTTGAGTGCTCAAATGCTCCTCCAAAATTGCTCTCCAAGCCTGCAGCATTACACTACTATGAAAAAGATGATATGATTGATGATTGATGATTTCTTGATTGATGATTATCAAATGAGAAGGAGAGATTTCCTTATATAGGAAAGTGAATGGTAGAGATTAAGAGGCAAAAATAATTGATCAATGGTTGAGATTAAGAGGCAAAAACCCACCACTTAGGAAGATGTGATGAAAAAGGGATTTTTATTTAATTTTCATTTAATTCATTTCCTTTTTCAACAAATAAAGTTCTTTAAGTGGGGATTTTTATTTATTTAATTAAAAGAGGGGTTTTTTTTTATAATTAAATAAATTAGAAGAATTTTATTTAATTGAATAGGAGGAATTGAATTTAATTAAATAAGAGGAATTTAATTAAAAGGGAGATTAAATCTTTTAATTAAATAAGAAGAATTTTATTTAATTAAAAGGGAGATTAAATCTTTTAATTAAATAAAAATGATCAAACCTTAGGAAATATTGAAATAATTGAATAATTGAATTAATTACAATTTGATCAAGGAAATTGATTTGAATTGAAAATATTGCAAAGCATTGATTCAGAAATTGATAAAATGATAAAATGATAAAATGGGGCCCAAAGTCTAGGCGACCATTTTAGGGTGCATACAACACTATTTTCTTATTTTCTCTCATGTGTGCCTTAGGTGGTCATCCTCATAAACCTTGAAAGTGGTGGCGTGTGTTGTTTTGGGATTGGATTTACTTAGAATCGGATTTCACTCTAATTTCGTAGTTAATGACAAAGAATATATTGTCATTCAATTTTGTATAGGATCAGTGTTGTTCACTTCATTTCCACTTACCATTCCTAGATATTATTCATGTTTCCCTTTTGAAGCTCGACAGGTGATAGACACTAAAAATTAATTATCTACTTTTAAAAAATGTTACCCTTTTCCTTCAACATTGTTGTTCTTAACTACATTTCAATGTCTATCACTATGGACCTTCAAAACTACAAGCACTAATCATGATCCAATCCAAGTGAACATAATCCAATCAAGAAAAAATAAATGGTCCCAGCTCAGTGCTGACATAAGTAACCGAGATCAACACTACCAATTTTTCAAGATTTATGAATACACTACGAATAAATATTACAAGGCCCATCACAAACATACTACTCTGGGTCTTCTTGCAACCTACTCTACAATTGATGCAGATGAATATATCCTAGCATATATCAATGAATCTTGTAATCCATACAACAGACACATTACGCACATAGAATTCCTAGTAGAGATCTCATATCCACCAATTCGAGCATAGCAATATTGGCTTGCAAGTCATTCTAGTATTATTGACGATTTCTTTCTCACCCCATATCCCTGTGATGATCTTCTCTTTCGAGCCAAACCTTGTTTCTACTCTAAATTTTTCAAGATAATACTCGAATCATGGCAGATCAACTACTTTAGTAGGTATTTCTTAGACAATTACGGTCCACGTCTCAAACAATGCCTATAAACTTTCCCCACAACAGACCCTTGAAATAGTGTAGACAAACCATACATTTTGAACAATTATGACCAAGTGTATACCATTTTGGGTTTTCACCAAGGTAAATATTAAAATAGAAGCAACATTATTTCCTAGCACACCTTGTCGTGTCTACACTCAAAAAATAATGTGGAAGAACTAATACCAACAACACCTCGTCTAATTGACCCAAAAGATTTCAACCATGAATCGCTACTAGTTTAATCATTATAGTTTCACAAGTGTTACTGTATATAATCCTCCTGTATTGTCTACATTCTATAGGAGTAGTCATACTGCTCTGCTCAAACATCACAGTCATATTACACAATATTACACTACATTCTACAAAAAAACACTAAAGTTTATGATTCCAGCATCGCTGATGGTATTGATCAACAACCATCATGCCACATACTGTCATTGGAACCACTAGTAAACCATTTCATACTAACACAATTTAGAGTTTGGAGATTTCAATTCTCTCAACAATTTATCATATATGTAATAATATTGTTATTCTTTGCAGATGACGAGGTCATGTCGCAAGGATATTGCACCAAAAGGGAGAGCATAAACTAGGTTGTCTTCCCAGAAAAGAGGTGTCAAATTCCCAAGTGAGCCTGAACCACAACTCCCATTGTGGAAAACCAGGCCGCTACAAGCAATGAAGAAGAGATATTCACCACTCAGAGAAGCACATAAAGGGAGGAGGCCAAAAATGCTATGGTTTGGAAGGTCTATGGATGGGGCACTACATAATATTAAGGAGAAAAACATGTCCATAGGAGAAACATCCAAGAAATAGGGAATTCCAATAGTCACCATATCAAAATGGTTGGGTGATCTCACAACAAAATCCAAGAAAGTTCCCCCAATCATCCTCACCCTGGAAGAAGAAGAGAAAATTGTAGAGTGGTGCCAAGAGATGCCTGAAGTGGGTCATGGCATGGAAATTGTAAACTTGAAGGAAATTGTGGCACAGGTATGTGAGAACAGACCTAACCCTTTCAAGGATGGCATGCCTTGAAAGTCTTGGTGGTCAGGGTTTAAGGTCTGCCATCAAGAATTGAGACTGACGACAATAGAAGGCCTCAAAAAAGATAGGGAAATCAATCTAAGATCAGGTGTTGTATGTTCTTTCTACAACACTTTGTCAAAAGGATATGGTGCAAACTCATATGGACCTTCTCACATTTGGAATTATGAAAAAATGGGTCTGCAGGTGGGTAGAAATGGGTCTATGAGGGTGCTAGCTAGAGGAGGATCCTGGAATATGGCAGACATCATTACCAAGAGTTGTGAATGGCACTATTCTATGTTGTGTTAATATTGTTGTCCAAAGCATATCCAGCTTCTACATATTACAAGGGACAAGGAACATGTAGAATTACATAGCCAAATGTGAACCAGGTGCTTGTATGGTAGCACAATCACATGCGTGGATGACTAAAGAGCTATCCCTCAATTGGTTGTCCCATTTTTCTCACTCTGTGCTAGGGGGTGTTTCACCAGTGAACATGCACTTATACACTTTTATGGCCATGGGATTCATCTTCCAGTTACAACAATCTAGGAGGCATGCATGCTATGTATTGATTTTCTGACTTTGCTAGCCCACACCTCACAAAAAATACAATAGCTTGATGTGAGTGTTTTCCCTCCATTCAAAATGTACTTCAAAGAAAAGCGACCAAATTTGTTGGCAAAGTATCCAAAAATTAAAATCAAGCAAGCAGAACTTGCAGAAATAGGCAACAAACCTTTGACAAGGGCTTTGATTTTTCTAACATTGTGGTGTGATTCAAGAGGACTGGGTTATGGCACCTCAATCAAGATGCACTCGTCAATGACATGCAACCTAGAAAAAAATTTCAAATTAATAGTGAGGAAGATGCATGTTAGCCTCGCAGGAGTTATTGTGTCAAGTGAAGCTGTTGCAAAAAACATAGCTCATATCCATCAAAGTGACAACAATTCACAAGTGTACTGTAATCAGCCAGCTAATAATGAAATGGAAACTGTTGTTAAAAATGTGGATGAGACTCTTGGTCTTCCACCCGAGTGAATACCTTCTTCATGCATGGTAGAAGGGGTTGCTAATCTATGTGTTGGCTTGCAAAGTGAAGTTGGAGAAACAACTTTCACTTTCCCTACACACTGAGATAGATGCAGATTTCACACAAGAAACATGTGAAGGTGATGGTGTCAAAGATGAAATTATAATGTCACAATTCAGTGAGAGACCTGTTTCTTAACAAAAATCTGCATTGAGCAAAATCTTAAAGTTGCCCATTCAAATTTTCAACCAAAAATATGGCAGGTTGTTGATCATGGGATCCGCTTGAGCAGGAAACCCCAATTATTAACCTATGATGATTACATGAAGGAGTTGATGGTGTGGGAGTTGAGGAAGAAATAAATTGAGGAAGGTAAAGAAAGAGCAGATCAGAGTAAATAAGGTTGCACGTGTTTTGGCAAAGGAAAAGAAGGAAAAGGAGAGAAAAGTAAAGGAAATTATGCGCAATGAGAAGGAATGACTAAAAGAAGAGGAGAAGGAAAATGAGGAAAGAGAAAGGAAAGAGAAGGAAGCCAAGGAATGGGAGGCAGAGGAAAGGAGAATTGCAGAAAAAAAATCAGGGATTTGGCTAGAAAGAAGTTGTTAATCGGTTCATCCACTCCCTTGTCGCAATGGAGTGTCATTATGTGGGAAATGATCAACTTAAACATGGCCAGCTATTCTGTAGATTTGATTAGTTCACCTACCAACTCTCAATTTTCCTACTATGCACAACTATCATACACATGTATCCCACAGTTAGTTATCACTACTGGATATGAAAACACAATTCAAAGTGCAGTTGGCAAGAGACAACATACTATGGGGGACAAGAACATGGTTCCCCTTCAAGCCTTAAGGGCAGTGCCCACCTCTCCAACCAATTGCCTTCCAGTTTGGTTTCAGTGACTTATTTTTATAATCACATTACCAAATCTTCTATGTTCATGCATACTATTTGATAGGCAGTATGGTTATTTTGCACAGCTAATTTAATATGCAAAGTACAGGATGGCACAATTGATTATTTGCCTGTTTGGTATAAATGACTTATGGAAGGTTTTTTTTTGAGAATGAAAACACCAAAACATCAATATTGAATCATACTTTTTGATATACAGTATGCTCACTTTGCATTCTAGTTGAAGGAATTTGTTTGGACTTTTCAATACTAGTTTTCTTGCATGATGAAGTTGGCTTGTTGATGCAAGAAATGTAGTATTCCTAATCAGACAAGGAATGTGTTTTCAATTTATAGATTATTGATAGAATGTTATTTCAAGTTACATATTAATGAAGGAATATATTTTCAATTGTCAATACTTGCATGGTGAATTTGTCTTGTTGATGCAAGAACTATACTATTCCTAATTGGACAAGGAATTTTTTTTGGTTTACAAATTATTGAAGGTATGTGATTTCAAGTTACATATTAATGAAGGAATATGTTTTCAATTGTCAATGATGTAATGGTGAGGTTGTCTTGTTGATGCAAGAACTGTCCTATTCCTAATTGAACAAGGAATGTGTTTTCAATTTAAAAATAACTGAATGAATGTGTTTTCAATTTACATAGCAATGAAGGAATATGTTTCCAATTGTCTGTAGTAGTATTCTTGCATGGTGAAAATGCCTTTTTGATGCCAGAATTGTAGTATTCATAATTGTAAAAGGATTTTTTTTTCAATTCTGAATACTTGACTATACATGCATCATGAAAATGTCTTGTCGATGCAAGAAGTTTGTTATTTGTAGTTGTAAAAGGAATGTGTTTTCCATTGTCAATACTAGTACTCTTGCATCAGCAACATGTCTTGATGATGCAAGAAAAGTGTTTTTAATTCTCAATACTTGACTATTCTTGCATCATCAAGATGTATTACTGATGCAAGAAGTCTATTGTTCCTAATTGTAAAAGGAATGTGTTTTCCATTGTCAATACTAGTAATCTTGCATCAACAAGTCTTGTTGATGAAAGAATCCTACTATTCATAATTGAACAAGAAATGTGTTTTCAATCTGGAATACATGTCTATTCTTGCATCATCAAGATGTCTTAAAGATGCAACAAGACTAGTATCTTCCCTATCTTCAAGGGTAGCACTACACATGCCTAGATGCTTGCTGAGTTGGTAACCCAAAATCAAAATTGATGTCGCTGAGTCATCTGCCTGCCATATCAACAAGATGATTTGTGCCAACATGTCAAAAATGACACCTTGCAGAGCATCGAATGGGATGTGTGTGGGCCCACCACCAGGTCATGTTCTCCTTTCCATCGGTACTAGACATGGTAGCTACATGTCCAGTGACCACATGGCCACCAAATCCACTTGTATTCACCACCTTATCTTACCATAGGAACCTTACACTTGAACATTCCACCGTGTTTAATGCACATCACCTCTCCTTCATTCCACCACCCTGGTTATGTTAAATTATGCACAAAGCATTCACTACACATGGCTCCTTGCGGCTTGCGTCATCTTTCATCCCTTTCTATCTCACCTTTTTTGGAGAGTTCTATCTGTTTAGGACCGAAACGTAAGTGGAAGAACAACCTACAACTTAGCCAAGAAGGGTCCATTCAACCAGGGCACTATACCAGTTGAAGACCTTAATACTCATGAAATATTTTGCATAGTACATTCAATCTGAATGTAACAGTGTAACATAGTTCATGACTATAAAGGATTTAAACAATAACATGTCCTTATAGAGGTTTATCAAATATAATTGAATAGTCAAGTGAAATGAATTGAAATGAAAACGCGTATGGCCATGTCTTATGGTCATGTAGATTTAGTTGACATCATGGCCCATTCATCTCCTATAATAAAATGAAATCAAATTGGAAACTGACCATTGACAGTTAAGTTGTGATAGTTATTTTGTATATAACATATTTGTATTGATCTACATAATACATGCAGACTATGTCAAATTGAAGTTGACAACTTGAAACAATTCTATAAAATTATGAAATAATTTGAAACCTACATAGAACACTCATAGGCCTAATAATAATTAAATCAAACCTAAAAGTGTGTAAAATTATACAAAGGGCATTGCAATCCTAAATCAAATGTGCATTGCAGTCCAACAAATGCATTGAAAGTCACCCTATAATTAAGGATGTTGTAAAATATCTAAAAAATAGAAAGAATTGTAGGACACTACTTAGATATCTTCAATTATGTTTAGGGAAAATTCATTTATGTTGATTCATCTTAATTAATATGACCTAAGAGATCCAAAAGCCAAACAACTATACACCAAGTTGTGGCTTACATGCCTTCTATTCTCAAAAGGTTTTGTGACATCCTTATTTATAGGGTTCTTTCAATGCCTTTAATGCCTTAAGTGTTAGTATTTAAATGATGAGTTGTTGAAATAAAATTATTGTACTAAGAGTGGATACCTCTACCATTTTGTCTGATGTAGATGGGAAGATCTCAATTTCACAAACAAGTATGGAAAGAGTAAGGAATGGAAATACCAAAATGCAAGAAGAGGAAGGAAAATGGTGTACTCTTACCAAACCGGTTTGTGATGTTTGACTCTTATCTTCTACGCTCAAACAAAATAGTAGAAGCATTCATGGGGTAAATCATTTAGTGTTGCAGATGTTAATAATAAGAAACCATTGGGTGGTTGGGTTATAGGGCTTCAATTATACAAAGTTCATTGTACTCCTAAATAAAATGTCTTCAACCTACAAGGAAAAAATATGATTTTGAAATCTGAATCACCATTACTTAAGGCCTAATTTTATGCTTATGGAAGAATTTTGCAACGGTAAGTTATCCTAATTTTAAGGATGTAACAAGGTATATGACACAATATCAGTTCATGAAACAATATTAATTCTTAGCATGCATTGATAATAAGTGAACAACATTCTTTGTATACCTATTACAACACAACCTTTGATTATAATTTGTATGCTTCATAATGTCAACCTTTAATAAAAAAGAAGTAGTAAGAGCTAACCCTTTTTTAGCAACACTTAAAAATGCAACAATTACCACAAAAAATGGTAGAAAAAGGATCATTCTTGAACAAGGTGGTGCCAAATTGAGTACATAGAGGTCTGAAAATGAAAAGATGATTGTTACCAGAAGGTGTGCACCCTTACATCTGAGGTCCATGTGGGTCACCACATGGACCCCCAAACCTGAATTTAT
The DNA here is from genome assembly GCA_018584345.1 of Thuja plicata. Lineage (NCBI taxonomy): Eukaryota > Viridiplantae > Streptophyta > Pinopsida > Cupressales > Cupressaceae > Thuja > Thuja plicata. Next base: position 295,805 of record MU223902.1, read on the forward strand.
TTTTTCTTGGTAGACATCCTAGTTGGCAATCTGAAATAAAAATTTAGTCGTTGACTCATCATTTTTCCATGTCAATTACTTATAGTTCAAGAGTCAGTTATCCTAGTTTTAAGGTTGTGCCAAGGTGTAATATTGAATTTAAAAATGTGGTGGGCATGCTAGACTTTCAATGAAGACTTTCCTAATTTAAGGAAGACTAAATCTTTTAAACAACTAAAAAAATTTAATTGATCCTACAGTCATAGAAACAATCCGTGCAAAACAAAATCTCTTTTAATATAATAACATTATCTTCAAGAATGACATCTCTTCTCCATGCAGCATCATATCTCTATATGAAGTCTCATATCTTTCTTATTTACAAACTGAAATATACAAACTGAAACCACAATAATTCATACAAATATTGCAAAATCATACTTGAGTGCATAGGACCACATAAAAGCACTAAGTATATTGCTTGATGCATGTCAATTTTCAAAAAAGAAGCATCTCTAGCAAGAGGATGTGTTAGTTTAAGACATCTTGATAGCACACATCAAGCACAATCATATAGCATCCTAAGGCCCAATACCAATCATTTGGATGTTGCACAAAAATTGGAACAATTTCCAACACATCTTATGGTGGATAAATATAAATTTGATCTTAATACTCATTTTTCTTGACCTGTAAACTTTTATAAAGTAAGATGCATGCAAACACGTTCTACGTGAGAAGTGAAAATACACTACCAGAATGAGACACATGTAATGAAGAGATATATTTGTTTTTAGCTACATGGAATATATTTAATATATGTCATACTATTGACAGTCACAAGGTTCATAGTAAGGCAGTCATCCCCATACTATTCAACAAAGATTAAATATGTTAAAACTCAATGGCACCTATTTCAATTAGACTTGTGTATCCAAACACAGAAATTTAATACATTAGTGTTATTGTGATCAAATCCTTAACACACATTTTGCAGACCAACAAATTCCATACCCTTAATAGAATACCAACCTAGACAAGGGTTATTCTAACCAAATCCTTAACATGCAATTCGCAAACCCGGAAGGGTTTTAATAATACAAACTCAAGCATAGAGAAAACACTGTAGAAAATACATCTTTTTCACATATCCAAATGCAAAATATGTTAAAATTCAATAGTACATTTTCAATTGGACTTGCGTATCGAAACACAGAAATAAAATACATTAGGATTGGTGTAATCAAATCCTTAACACACAATTTGCAGACCCACAATTTCCATAACCTTAACAGAATACCAACCCGGACAAGGGTTATTGTAATCAAATCTTTAACACACAATTTGCCAACCTAGAAGGGATTTAACAATACAAACTAAAGCACAAAATAGGCACTTTAGAAAATACATCTTTTTCATAGACCCAAAACTAAAATATGTTAAAATTCAATGCTACATTTTCAATTGGACTTGTATACCAAAACAAAGAAATAAAATATATTAGGGTTATCGTACTTAAATCCTTAACACACAATTTGTAGACCCACAATTTCCATACCCTTAACTATTAGAGTACATAGTTATCTTCACTTATTAATTATATCATGTTGATATTAATTATTAAGTTGGTCGTACTTTATTTTTCACTTAAGCTTTCTCTTAGGTTAGCTTTTTCCTTTTTTAGGGTTTCATTCACCTTTAAGGTTGAATGCTTGTAATTGTTTTTCCATACTCTATGAATACATTTTTGAGCTCTCACTTTTTGAGCACAGAAGGGGTTCTTCTTTTTCTGTCTTTGGCTTCATTATTTGTAATAGGTATTTTTGCATGCAGACTGGTCTTGGAAGTCGAAGTTGTATTTCTCAGTTTCTACATGGTATCAGAGCCACCTTGTTGCTTCCTGATTTGAAGGTTTTTTGAACCCACAATTCGAAGATGACAACCACAACTTCTCTAGGGTTTTTCTGTCACTTTGAAGGAGGCACTATTTTCTGGAGCCATTTGAGAAAAAACAGACTCCACCATTGTGTTCAGAAGGCCCAGGAGAGTCAAAATACCTATAAGGTTCAACCATTTTGGTCACAGTGACCTCAGGCAAAAATTTTAGTCTCCCAGGCCGTACGGACACGTTTTTAAAAAAAAATTAAAAAAACAAAGGTTTATTAATAATTTTTGGGGCTGCCAAAGCACGCAACCAACGTGCCACCCCGGTGCCACCCCGCTGCAACCTTGGCCCGGCTCAGCCCGGCCCGCGCCGCCCACCGGCCGCCACTCTCTAGCCCACGCAGCTCCACCACCGGCGGCGCCACCAATCACCGCGCTGCCGCCCGGGAGCAGCCTGCGAGCCACCACCACCGGCATTTTCTGCCAACCCACCATCGGGTCCTCCGCCAACTACTAGGTGATGTCATTACTGATGTCACCGGCCAGAAAAGTACTTTTCCGGCAGGTTTTTAAATTTTCTGGCCGTTTTTGAAATTTCTGGTGACCGGAAAAATTTTCTTGCGACAGCCTCAATGGTCATCAATTTTTTTCTAGTGGACTATGATAGGCGTTTTAATGTCAAATTTTTTTCCGTCTTTGTGTTTTTCCAGTGACCTATTTTTCTATCTCTGGCTTCATTCTTTGTAACAGGTATTTTGCATGCAGACTGGTCTTGGAAGTTGAAGCTGTATTTCTCAGTTTTTACATTAACAAAATACAAACTCAGACAAGGGTTATTGTAATCAAATCCTTAACACATAATTTGCAGACCTAGAAGGGTGTTAATAATACAAACTCAAGCACAAAACAAACACTTTAGAAAATACATCATTTTAACAGAACCAAAACTGAAATATGTTAAAATTCAATGGTACATTTTCAATTGGACTTGTGGATCGAAAAACATAAATAAAATACATTAGGATAATTGTAATCAAATTCTTAACACACAACTTGCAGACCCACAATTTCCATAAAATTAATAGAATACCAACGTGGACAAGGGTTACTGTAATCAAATATTTAACACACAATTTGCAAACCCAAAAGGGTTTAAACAATGCAAACTCAAGCATAGAACATGCACTTTAGAAAATACATCTTTTCCACAGACCCAAAACTGAAATATGTTAAAATTCAATAACTATACATTATCAATTGGACTTGTGTACCAAAATACAGAAGTAAAATACATTAGGATTATTGTAATCAAATCCTCAACACACAATTTGCAGACCCACCATTTCCATACCTTTAACAAAATACCAACAGAGACAAGGGTTATTGTAATCAAATACATAACATAAAATTTGCAAACCCACAAGGGTTTTTATAATACAAAGGCAAGCATAGAAGAGACACTTTAGAAAATATAGGTTTTCTGAGAACAAAATACATCTCTTTTCACAGACCCAAAACCGAAATATAGCTTTTAAACCATGTTATTTACATAATACACAAACTGGGATTTTTTTTTAATCCAATATAGTTATATTCAACTGTTATTTACCTAATAAAATAACTTGGGCTTACAAAATCAAATAAACCTATTAACAGAAGCAAGAACGCAAATGGGGTTTTATTGAAACAAAATCTTAACAACCTTTTATGTTTGAACAAACTGAAAGAAAGGATTAGCATAAGCAACACCAAATTAGCACTCCTCCAAAAACTGTAATTTGCAAATTTCAATGTTGACATAACATGAAATAACCAGTAACCCAAAACCCTCTTTATAGAAGCATTTTATCAAAATTCCATACATGAAACTTGCAAAATAGGCAACCCATATTTGACTGTGACGGAGGAGTAGAGGAGTATGTCTCCTTTTTGGACATTAAAATGTTTATGAACACTGTAGAATGTGTTCATAAACACAAAGACCCAATGAAAAATTCATGGACAAACAAAAATGTAGATTAGAAAAAGCCAAGAAACAAAAGCCTAAACCCAAATTTTATAGTTATTTCTTGTTAATGAGTGGCCTTAGTGAGTAATTAATCCTCACCTAGATCGAATAGCATCTTCTTGAAGCCCCCTCTATAGTCTTTGTGCTCATACTCCACAAATTTCATCACCTCATCTGCAAATAAAGCTAGGAATGCGAAAGCATGGCTTGCTTTTATGGAGGAATGAGTGGAAAATGTGATAGAATTGAAGTTAACTGCAAATACATTCATATACCTTCATGCAATCGAAAAAACTAGATGAAGTGACAAATGCGAAAGCAAGATTATATTTTACCTTGTGAAATCGGAAAGGCAGTCGTGATGAGCATAGCAAGTAATGATTGCATGGTGAAGTTGCAAGGTTTTCTTCTACTTACATTTTCGGTACCAAGCAGATAGAACTCTCCAGAAAATGAAGAATAGAAAGAAATGAAAGATGGGTGCAATTGACGATGAGGTAGGCATACTAAATGGTTTATGTATCATTTAACGTAACCAGGGTGGTAGAATTAAGGAGAGGCGAGATGTATTAAATGTGGTGTGAGGTTCAAGTGTGAGGAGTTGATGATAAGATAAGGCAGTACATACAAGTGGCTCTTGTGGCCAGTAATGAAGAAGCCAACTTTTCCAATACTGACAGAAAGGTGAACCGGACCTAGTGGTGAGCCTATGGAAGTCCTAGTTGATGCACCGAAAGGGTCATTTTGGACATGTTGCCATAAATTAGCGTATTTACGTGGCAGAAGGATGACTTAGTGCCATAAATTTTGATTTCGGGTTGCCAACTAGAGGAAGGAAATACAAAATTAAAAAATTAAGGTTTAGGGATCCACATGGACCCCCAAAGTTAGGGTACACACCTTCTAGCTCCCCTTCCCTATGTCTCTGTTGTGAGCAGATAAACTGAAACACCAAGTGGTATTTTTAAAAACTATATATAATATTGAATATATAATATATTATATCTATTATTAATAATTAATTATATTTTACAATGTAAATTTATTTTTTAATGTATTTTTATTTATTGGATTAGAAGTGTGATCATTTGAGTATAATTTTAATATTTTATATGATATTTATTTGTATTAATTGTTTAATTATATATTTATTTAATATTATATTTATACTATAATTGCAGTACTATTTTATATTATATTATATATTTATTTTAGTTAATCAAATATAAATTAAATTATGATATTATTTTGAATTAATTATATTTATATTTAAAAGAATTAATTAGAAAGGTGTTAATTATAAATAATTATATAATAATTATATAAATATTTATTTTTCATATCAAAATTTTTATTTGTAATTTAGGTTACTAATCTATAATAAGGACTAGAGGAATAAATGAAATATTAATGAAAACAAGGAAATTTCAAAATATTTTATGTACTTATATTTATTATTATATATATTATATAATTTATAATATATTATATTTATATTATAATTCATATCTATACATTGGCATAGTTGTCCTTGGGACTGGACTTGTCTACAATATTGTCTAAGGATTAAAAGCTTTTTCCAAATAGGCCACAACAAAAAAAGACTTTGCTTCTTAATACATTATTCTTTATCTGTTCAACCAAACCTCAACCAGTAAAGTATTAATCAACAAGAAAATGATTCATCAATTTTATTCTACTACATTTGTTATATAAATTCTATACAATTCCATTAAAGACATAATTGTCCATGCACATAAGTTATGACTCAATGGACTAGGTTCTATTACTAAAATTTGGAGCTAAACTTTGATATTGTTCTTTGGTTTTTTGAATCCAACAAAAACTATTTTACAAATGTGAGCATCTCATATTGAGATCATAAAAAACTTCCATCTAACTTATGCATGAAGAACTTGTTATTTTTTATAAACAATCAATGTAGAAAAAAAATTTAAAGAGAATACTTGTGAATGTGTTTACATTCCCAACAACTCATTTTTTTGGGGATTTATTTTTGGTAAATTGTCATCAAAATATTATCATACCAAATTGATAGTAAAAGATCAGTTTGAATTTTTTAAGGAATAGTCTATCATTTCAATGCCAAAATAGGCTTCTCGATTCATTACATTGCCAATGAGACTCGGATGTAATACACTATATTTTATATTATTAGTGGCAATACATTAGACAATATCACAATCTAAACTTACAAATTCTTTCGCAAAGTTTAAACAACCCTGCCAACTTTTTGATAGAAACTTTGTTGTTTTGTAGCCTTATTTAATTTCCTATTTCTTTTCTTTCTTCTCACTAACCGTGTAAATGACAGTTTTTGGGTTGGTAAAATATCCCTATAAATTAGGGATTCCTATGTACTAACCATAATACTAAACCCTACTAAATCTATTACTAACCCTAGCCATAAATCTTAAACCCTAAATCTTAATCTTAAGTCTAGCCTAAAATCCCAACCCTAATACAAACCCTAATCATGAATATAATACTAACAATAATGTAAACCCTTACCCTAACTAAAATACTAACCCTAATCATAGTACTAACCATGATGTAAATTGTAACACTAATCTCAAACCTAACTCGAAACTATAACCCTAATCAAAACCATAACCCTAACCATAATGAAACCCTTATCCTAAACATAATTCTAACTCGAAACCCAATCCTAACCATAATGAAAACCCTAATCCTTTATATAATACTAATTTTGATGTAGATCCTAATGCTAACCATAATATTAACCATGATGTAAATTATAACCCTAATCCTAAATCTAACCCTACTAAAAAAACCCTAACCCTAACCATAATGCTAATCATAATCCAAACCCTAACCCTCATGATAATCTTAATATTAAACCCTAAACAATAATCCCAACCCCAACACTACAAACCATAACCTTAACTATAATACTAACCACATACCTTAACCATAATGCTAACCTTAATCCTAAGTGCCAACCCTGATCAAAATTTTAACCCTAACCATAATACTAACCATGATGTAAACCCTAACCATAATCTTAATGCAAAATCATAAACCCTAATCCTAATCCTAATAGAATATAATTATATATTAATTTATTAAATGTCTTCCTTGTTATATATATAAGCTAAGAGATATCCTTCTCGAGGCACCTATTTTTAATCATATCCACCCTAAGGTATAGTAGGCGCCTTGAGAAGGATATCCCTCTACTTATTTTATATATATTATAAAATATATATAAGCTTGTATTGTTTGAGTGGTAATTAAAATTGAAAGGAAATGTAAATGCATAAAGACATTATTGCTATATAGTTAAAATATTACTCCACTTAATATTCTTCCTTGGATTTCAAACATTTTTTTTATATAAATAATTACTAAAAATGAAATCTCTAAATGAATGAAAAAATTAGAGAAATTTTTGAATTATGCCATAATCCATTTAAGCTACAATATTTCCTTGGTTGCCTTGAAGCTACCTTAAACTCATCAAGAAACTTGATGTAGACTTCCCATCTTCAAAATCACCTACATAGTCTATAACTAAATATTCAAGTACTTAGCGATTTGTTGCCTCGAAGTTTTTTAGCCCAAAATTAAGTTCCCTTTAATTATTCAAGAACCATTTTTGTTGCTAACTAATGAGTTTCTCTCAGTTGTTGGATGAATCTAGAGAGGACACTTACAAAAAAAAATAAAAAATTCCTAGCCTAATTATGGCTACATAGATCAAACTTCCCATGAATTATTTATACTTGAGTGCGTCTCCTATCTTTGCAATATCTTCTGATGTCAACTATATATTTTGTTTCATGTGCATGTTGTAATGTCGCTGGAACGAGGACTTTAAATGATTTACACTATAATTCCCAACTTGGGTTAGGGTTGTTCTTGGAAATGGCAATTTGTAACGTTCCATACTAAGAGGTTGCCAATTATTAATGATTTAAAACAATTATAGTGCATTTAAATCATATTAAATTAAGAAACAATTATTGATTCATAATACATACTTAAGCCCTAATTTGTTACTTCTCTCCTCATCAATAACCTTAAGAAGGATGGTGGAATTATTGTGCTAGGGCTTGTGAAATAGTCTATAAGCGGGCTACCGCAAGGTTCTTACCCATCTTGAGACCTAGTTGTCATGTGACCAAACTTACTCTACCTCTCGCTACACAACACCAACCTATCTTCTTAACTGTATTAACAAGTGATTAAGGAATTGAATAAATATATAATATTAACTTAAGTATTATACTAATACTAATATCTATCTATGTATATGATAATAGTAATGAAATCAAAATGGTATAACATAACATATATATCATTCTAATTTCATTATTATTATTATATATATGACCATACAATGGTTCTTTATCCTTAATAGAATTTAGATATATCATTCTATAATTCAATATTAAAATCGTAGCTACGTACAACACAATTGCAGTCGCACAATGCTGCCAGTATTATAAATAATTCACTTCCTTACTCTTCCTTGAAGAGTATCAAATATCTTATCTTCCCGTCATCTAAATCCATTTGATCAGTATGCAATAAATAAATATATATATATATATTTAATAATCCATAATCTTCTGATCAACCAAAATCCCTGATAATTGAACTGAGATTCAGTGTCTCCTTATATCCTTCGAATGGATGGTAAATTATGTTGAAAATACATGCCTCATGCCTTTTCATAATTGCCTTATTCTTTAATCACACCTTTCAATGTAAATTGGTGTTTGCTGACTTAAACAAATATTAAACGTTGCACGTATGTTAATCGCTGCTTCTGGTAATACTAATCGCATCCTTTTGACTTCTTATCAATCAGTGCCTTAACCATTATCATAATATTGACTTATATATCCTTTCCGTTTACCAATTAACATAATTAGTGTTTAGTTATTAGCGTCACATTCCAGCTCGGCAACTATGCAGATCGTCCACCTTGAGAACCAACAATAAGTCGTCTGGTATATGAGACAAAATTTATAATCAAATAATAATACATTGAATTCCTTTAGGCCCGTTTGGGTACTGAAATTCAGGAAGATGCTTATCCTCAAAATGAAATCTGGAATATGGGCCAATCTGTTTGGTTCACTCCGAAGATGAATGAGAAGATGCATAAGGAATTTTAATTCTTTATTTTTTCAATTTCTTTGAATATGGTGTGTATATATGTGTGTATATATACACACATGCACACACATGTATATATACATACATACATGTGTGTATATACACATGTATATATACATACATATATATGTGTGTGTATACACACATGTATATATACATATGTGTATATATACACACACGAGTGTATATGTGTATACATGAGTGTATATATACACATGTCTACACATATGTGTATGTATACACACATACACACATTTGTGTACATATACACACATACATGTGTGTGTATACACACGTGTATATATATGCATACAAGTGTGTATCCATGTATACACATATACATACATGTGTATATACATACACACATGTGTGTATACACATATACACACATTTGTCTATATATACACACATATACACATGTGTGTATATATACACACGTATACACACATACATGTGTATATATCTACACACTTATACACACCATACATATACACATACAAGTGTGTATCCATGTATACACATACACACATGTATATATATACACACATTTGTGTATATATACATACATATACATGCATGTGTATATATACATATATATACACACATACATGTGTGTGTATATACACATACAAGTGTGTATCCATGTATAAACATATACACACACATGTATATATATACACACGTGTGTATACACATATACACACATTTGTGTACATATACACACATATACACATGTGTGTATATACATCCTTATAGCAATATAATATACATCTTTACAGTCGCGGATCCCACGAAATATTAAATTTGCTTTTGTAAAAATTGGAATTGGAATTGAAATTCTAATTGCACCTATTTAGGTGGAAGATGACATTCCCATTTTGGCCCCAAAATGCGAATTTGGTAATTCCAATTCCATTTTTATTCATGGACCCAAACATGGAATTTGGCATTATTTGAAATTAGATAATGCCAATTCCAGTCATATTCCAAGAAACAAACAGGCAGAATCATTGATAAGCTTGAAACATCCAACTCTGTTGTCCTGATAACCAATATAAGTTTTCTTCAGGACATTACTACGGCGTTCTCTTCTATCATGGTGACAGACTTCCCCAATCCAAATGGTAAAATCAGTGCTTTTATAGCAATATCGATCACCAACAAATGTACAAATATGCTTTTCCCGAAAACCATTGAATATGTGTTTGGCCATAAATAAACGTGACCATCTCTATGTGAGTGAAATCAGTCTTATGATTATATTATATTATAATTTATTATTTATTTATTTTCATATTTTGATTTTATTTATTATTTATTATTAAATTTTATTTCAGAAAGGGAACATCACACATGTTGAATGGTTTGCAGTTTCTCATTCAAAATATGCTCAGCATTTCACCAATATATACTTTTGTTGTGTGATGAAAATATACTTAGAATTTTAAATCACTTCAATATCTAACTAGCAATGAAGATGACCCAAATTTGTGATTTCAAAAAATTTCATCAACCCTGCTTTAACTTTTGCAGTGTACCTTTCATCATTTCCTACTATGAGTAGATAAACTGCATATACAGAAAGGTACAAAATCGATTTGTGAACTATCTTTACAAAAGAGTTGCATTTTCAAATTAAAAGCACTTGAAGTTCATGCTCATGAGGTCTTCAATGAGTTTTTCAAACATAGCTCTAGGGGTTTGTTTCAAACCATAAAACAATTTTACCAACTTACATTTTATGTTCTTGACCTTCAATTGCAAAACCATGTGGCTAAGTATGAATATCCCAAAGACGAACGGCCACAAACCAAAACATGCAAAAATGAAAATCATGAAATATAAGAATCTTTTCTGTGAACTAGAGTCTAATCACAACCAACCAACCATATTACTGACTACGTATACCTCCCTCTCTCTTTCCCACTGGCAAAATATTTTATCAATATTTTAAAATCTACCCAGTCCCTGATTTTTCTCCAGCTCTTTACTCAATCTCTGCCTCCGTTCAATGCATAGAGGTCTGTATTAAATGAACTTCCAGCTACAATTAATGTTTTGGTTTGTATCATTTTACTTTCCATATACGATAAGAAAAAGGGGAGGCAGTTTGTTTTTCTATTATTATAAAAAAAAAAAGAGTAGAATTCTCTTTGCTGAAACATCAAGATATAGTAAAAAAGAGGGGTTAGGAGAGGGGTTAGTTTTGTATGAATGTATGAGAAAGAGAGAAGATGAAAATATGGATGTAGAAATAGCAGCAAAGCAGCAGCAGCTCTGTATATGTCTGTATATGTGTGCAAGTGTTTTATTTTGAAATATACGAAATATCAAGTGTTTGCAGTAATTTTTTGTATTTGTTTTTTCATTTTTGCTCTCTATTTTTCTTTTATTATCCTCTGCCTCTAGCCTTCAAGTGGTATCAAAGCTGAAGGTTGTTTAGTAGTGGTAAAGGTTCTTAAACAATGTATCATTTTCAAGCAAGGCTTTTAGAGCAGGTCTTCAAGGAGCCAAGGTGTTCTCACTGTCAACAATGGAAACAATGGCAACAAGCATAAGCTTGACAAACCCACAAATTCCATAGTTTACTAGGAAAAATCATGACTATTGGGCAATCATCATGAAAACTTTGTTTTGTTCTCAAGATCTTTGGGAGCTTGTTGAGAATGGATCTCTAGAGCCAGCAGATGCAACATCATATAATGTATTAACACAAGTAGAGAAGGATCCATCGAAGGATAATAAAAAGAAGGACTCCAAAGCTCTCTTCTTCATCTTTCAAACAGTGCATGGGATTATTTTTCGAAGGATTGCAGCAGCAACAAAGTCGAAACAAGCATGAGATATTCTCCAAACAGCATATCAAGGCATGGCAAAGGTTAAAACAACTAAGTTGCAAATGTTAAGAAGGGATTTTGAAACAATCTAAATGAAGGACAATGAATCAGTGGATTCATTCTTCACTCAAACTATTGGACTGGTAAATCAGATCTGATCACATGGAGAGATACTTGAGGATAGTGGTTGAGAAAATTCTAAGAAGTTTACCCACAAAATTTGAGTCAATTGTTGTAGCCATAGAGGAAACCAAGAAACTCTCACAGTTTTCAGTTGATGACTTCATGCATCTCTCATTTCACATGAATATAGACTAAACAGGTCAGCAAACACCTCATTGGAGCATGCGTGCAAGTCACAAATTTCAACCAGTTATGGTAGAGGCAGAGGTAGAGGTAGATCAAAATTTAGAGGTATAGGAAGGAATTCGTATAGAGGTGGAAGAAGCAGCCCATCAAGATCAAGTGAAAGAGGTAGCAGCCAAAACTCAAGTCCAAACCCATCTCAAAATCAACCATAAGGTCAAAGGTATGAAAAATCTCAAATCCAATGTCATTATTATAAGAAGTATGGGCATTATTCAAATGAGTGTAGGAAGAAGCAATATGAATTTAGAAAACCAAATGCAAATGCAAACTTCATAAAAGAAAATCAAAATCAGAATAATATGTTCATAGAAGGCAATGTAGCACAAGAGAATCAAAAGAATGTATGGTTCTTAGACACAGGTTGCAACAATCACATGACCGGGAACCTAGAAATGTTTTCAAGTTTAGATTAAAGTGTAAAATCAGATGGTACATTGGATAATGACAACAAAGTTTCAGTTATGGGAAAAGGAAATATCAGCATTCTAACTAAACAGGTGGAGAAAAAATATATTTCTGATGTATATTTTGTGCCTGGTCTAAAACACAATCTAATGAGTATTGGGCAGCTTGTTCAAAAGGGTTTTTCAAAAATAGAGAATGCATTATTTTGGACAAATTTCCAAGTAATCAACTTACAGCCAAGGTCCAAATGACAAACAATAGAATATTTCCCCTAAATATTAAGCCAGATTTGATGTGGAATATGCTCAAGAACAACCTACAATGAACACACAAGATGATAAAGAAGAAGTTGCAGCAATCACACAAACAATCTTTCAAGCAGAATAAAAGATGAAAATTGGTTATGGCACCTAAGATTCGGGCATCTCAATTTTGGAGGTTTGAGCCTACTAAATAGGAAAATCATGGTAAAGGGTTTGTCATCAATAGAGAAACCGGAAAGTGTATGTGAAGGATGCATCTTGGGAAAGCAACATAGAGAGTCATTTCCAACCAGCTAGTCAGCTAGAGTAAAGGCACTTCTAGAGATTGTGCATTTACATTTGTGTGCACCTATGCAAACTGTAACCACCTGAATTTGGTCTGTCACAACTATGGATCCTATTTTCCCTAAGGCCCCGTTTGTTTCGCGGAATTGGGAGTGACACTTCCCGTTTTTGCAAATCCGATGTTTGTTTCTCTAAATTGCAATTCCGGATTCGTCAAGCAAAATCGGGTTTAGACACCAAAATGAGTGGCATCGTCTTCCCACTGAATAGGTGGAATTAGAAATCATATCCTGGTTTTGTGATAATAAGGTTTTGAGTCAAATTCTAATTCCCCAAGATGCAAAACCGGGATTTCAAAACCTGATTTTGTGATAATAAGGTTTTGAGTCAAATTCCAATTCCCCAAACAAACGGAGCCTAAGTGTGATCATACCCTTGATTTATGTCCAAATGACCCTGTTACTGCTAGGCATAATTCTTTTAATCAATTTAATATCCTAGGTGATTTTTATCACTGATTTATATTAACTATTATAGCCATACAATTCAAATCAATTTTGACCAATCAAATCAAATCAAAATCAAACATGGCTAT
>MU223902.1:329504-354568 GCA_018584345.1 Thuja plicata
CATGCTAGTTCTTTGTTTTCATTTTATGTTTTAAAGCTAGATTGTATGCTTTTTCTCATTTTTAGTTTAAATTCAAATCAAATCCTTCATGCTAGGATAGTATTGGTCACTGATTTTGAGCATATTTATGAGGGCTGAATATGCAACTAATCATACTCTTTTTAGTTAGAAGGCAATAGGCTGATATTAGTGATTTTGAACATTTTGACTAACCTTTCAAGCTAATGCAATGACCTATTGAGTGTTTGTGTCATTTTCAACAGGTACCCATTTACACACACACACAAACATCCTCAATTGGTGGAAGCCTCTACTTTATGAACTTCATTGATGACTAATCAAGTAAAACATGGGTCTACTTCCTAAGGAAAAATAATGAAGTGTTTGATTTCTTCCAGTAATTCAAGGTTCTTGTTGAGAAGCAAAGTGGGCACTACATCACAACATTGAAAACATATAGAGGTGGTGAATACATCTCAAATGAATTTCTAAATTTTTGCAAAGACCATGGGATTCACAAGAAATTCACAAGTAGGTACACACCTCAACGAAATTGGGTAGCTAAAATAAAGAATAGAACAATCATGGAAATGGCTAGAAGTATGTTGAAAGCCAAACATTTTCCAAATTAGTATTGGGCTGCAGCTGTATAATTTGTAGACTATATATAATGAATAGATGTCCAACCAAGAGTGTGAAGAATATTATTCCCGAAGAAGCATGGACTGGAATAAAACATAGTGTTTCTCCTATAAGAGTATTTGGATGTGTGACATATGCACATGTGCCGGATGAGTTGAGAAGAAAATTGGACAACAAAGGAGAAAAGTGTATATTTGTTGGTTATAGTGATGAATCAAAGGAATATAAATTATACAATCCAATAACCAAGAAAGTTATAATCAACAAAGATGTGCAATTCATAGAATATGAAGCATGGGATGAAAGTTTGGAGAAGATGTTAGAATAACTGAGAGGGGGAGCGGGGGGCGGGGGGTGAATCAGTGGCCTCAAAAATTAATCCAATAATTCAATCCAAAATTTTATACCACATATATAAACCTCTAGTTATCTTCAGTCCTACAAGATGTATTCCTTTAAATAATCTTATCAAATAACTACTACTTGTAGTTTACCTCTAATCCTTTTTCTTAAGCTTTATCAAATAACAATCTTAGCCTTTACTGAAATACAACAAATAACTTAGTGTTTACCAATCAATCATGTTTTAGTAATGTGTAAATAAAAGCATTAAAGCAATGAACCATATACACATTTGACACATGGATTTTTAATGTGGAAACTATGTTAGGGGAAAAACCACTTGGGACCGCTAACCCAAAATTTTCACTCTTCTGAAGTGAGCTCGGTAAAGAGCCAAGCCTGTTAAAGGATACAAACACACTGTTAAGTCCGACCTTGTTAGAGGATTTATCACTAAAAATTTATCACTTAACCTTGCATTCACTATGTTGTCAACATGAAAACCTTTTGATACTCCTTGGAATGTATCTCAATATATAAAGGATGATTAGATCCTACTTTATTAAGATATTTTCTGAATCAATGGTTAAACTAAAACAATATATGATATGTTAATATAAATACAAATTAATCTTGTAGATGTTCAGATCTATTGTAAGCTCATAACACCTTACTGATCAATGTTTCTCTTATGTTCCTTTGGTCCACTTCTTTTTGCCCGGTGAATGTTGTTGTTTCTCTTTTGCTTGGTGATGCAGAAAAATTTATCTCTATTTTTTAGCTTGTATGATCGGGTCTGTATGAAGACTTCTTATCTTCACCAAAATTCTCTTTAGCATCCTCTCCTCTATTCCCTCATTTCTTATGAATTTCTTGTCTCTCTTTATAGACATGATTTCATCGTTTCTAAGTCCTTGTCTATCTTCTTCTTGACGTGATCCACAAATCTCACCATTCTTTCTTTAAAGCTTGCTTTAGTTTTATTCTGTAGATTTCTTCTTGACAACTTGAATAAAACTAGCTTTAAATCTCTAGCTTATCTTTAGCTATTAACCGGTCGATGAAAAAAATGTAATCAAATAGTTAACTCTATATTTATCTCCTTCGAGCTAAGTATTTTGTCATTTCTGAACTTCAATTCTGATTGACCTATTTAACTCCTTATTTTCTCGGTCTTGACTTCAGTTGTCCTTGGGTATGTTTGTCCATGAGGGTTGTGTGTCCGTCGGACAACACTGTGACCTTTAGTTCTTCTCAGGTATCACTTTGGTTTTTCTCGGTAATGCATGCTCGGGTGTCTTGCTCGGTTTACACTATGACTCTTCTCGGGGTTCTCTATCCGTCAGTGCTTGTTGTCACTTGGTGTATACTTAACTTTTATGCATTACTGATAACATAACCTTTATTTCTTAGGTTCTTTGAAGTGTTTGACAATATCACTATGAACAATCAGAGTATATCAAGTTGACATCAATGACAATACAATACATTAACTGATTTAATGTCTTACATTAACTTTCTACAGCTCAGTGATTATCAACTTCTCATCTTCAAACATTCATTCAGTTATAGTTCATCAATATCTCCCTTTGGCATTGATGGCAGCATACTACATACTACTAATACAATATGAAATATATCAGTTGTAGTTCATCAATATTTACCAAACTTATTTCTCTATAACCAATACAAATTTTTGACTCTCGGTAAGCTCTTCTAGCTTAGATTTGATTCTTGCATAGTACTTTCTTAATTCTTCATTCCCTTCACTGGATAGATATAGAAACTTCTGATTCTGTCTCTCCCTTTGTTGTAGAATCTCTTCTCCCTTTTCTGGATAGATATGCAGTGTTAACTTTTCTAATTCTCTCCCTTGGATGGATGTTTCTTTGAATCTTTCTTTGATGTTTTCTCTCCCTTTGATTGTTCCTCTTTTTTATGGATAGATCTTTTCTCTTTGATAACAATATATTTCTCTCCATATTTATGAAGTACATTTTTCCCTTTGAATACTTCTGATAGATATTTCATATGGATATAATCTCTCTCTTAAGTCATCTCTCCCTTTGACAACAATGCCAAACTAAATATCTCTTTCATTTTTTAATAATGTATTCCTTGAATTTCCTTTCCATCAGCAAAACAATAACTCTGGTGTTTGATGTAGATAAGTACAGGTTGTTGTGTACCGATATATCTTTTCTGTCCATCTCTTTTCTTACATCAACATGAATGATCTGCTGATAATGTGTAGGCTGATGCAACCTCCTAGTCAGCTTAGTAACCAATAGACAAGGGTCAAACCCCTAATCTCTTTCTCAAGTACTCAAATATATCCTTAGGTAATGGATTTGTGAATATGTCGGCTAACTATTCCTTGGATTGAATATATTCCAGTATCACCTCTTTCTCTTGCACTTTCTCTCTTAAGTAATGATACTTGATAGAAATATGCTTTGTCTTAGCATGCATGAATGGGTTCTTTGAGATGTTTATTGCACTTGTATTATCAAAGTAAATACTCACGCGTTCAAGAATTTTCATATTCATACCTTTTAGTAATTGCTTGATCCATGCAATGCTAGAGAAATTTACATCAGCAACTACATATTCTGCTTCTGCAGTAGATTGTGAGATGCATCCTTGCTTTTTACTTATCCATGTGACAATTATGTCACCCATAAAGAATGCTCCTACTGTTGCACTCTTTCTATCATCTAAGTTTCCTGCCCAATCAGCATCTATATAGACTTGAAGCTCAAATTTGCCTTCTCTTTTAGACCATAAGCCATAGTCTTCAATATTCTTTAGATATCTCATAATTTTTTTGACTGCATTCATGTGTGATTCCTTGGGATTAGTAGAGAATCTTGCAACTATTCCAACTGCATGTGTTATATCTGGTCTAGTATGAAATACATACATGATTTTGCCAATCATATATCTATATAGGGTCTGATTTACCTCGGTTGACTTGTCTTCCTTTGTCAACTTGCATCCAGTTTCTATAGGTGTTCCAACTTGCTTGGAGTCTTCTATCTTGAATATCTTCAGCACTTCCTTGATGTATTTGGATTGTGTGATATAGATGCCCGCATCTTGTTGAAGAATCTGTAGACCAAGAAAGAATTTTATCTCCCCAAATATTGACATCTCAAACTCTTTTCTCATTTCATTAGTGAATGATTTGAATAACATATCATTATCTCCAAATGTGATATCATCAACAAATATTTCAGCAATCAAAATGTTATCATCAGTATCTTCTTTTCAATACAGATTAATGTTTTCACTTTTTCTTACAAATCCAATACTTATGAGATAGGAGTGAAGTCTTTCATACCATTCTCTCGGTTCTTGTTTCAATTCATACAAGGCTTTGTGTAGTCAACAAACCATGTTTCTCTTGTTAGGATCAACAAACCCTTTTTTTTGTTCAATGTATACCTCTTCTTCTAGTATTCCATTTAGGAATGCAGATTTGACATCCATTTTGAATACCTTGAATCCTTTGAATGCAGCATAAGAAAGTAAAAATCTTACTCCTTCTAGTCTAGAAACGGGTGCAAAGGTTTCTCCATATTCAATACCTTCTTCTTGTGCATACCCCTTGCATACTAATCTTTCTTTGTTCCTTGTGACTTCTCCATTCTCATTCAGCTTGTTTCTGAATATCCATTTGGTACCGATGACATTTTTGTCATCTGGTCTAGGTACTAGTGTTCATGTTTTGTTCTTCTCAATCTTCTCAATTTCTTCATTCATAACACTGACCCATTCTTCATTTTCAATTGTAGTATTGACAGATTTAGGCTCAAAATTACAAATTAAACATCTAGTGTTTAGTGACTTACTTCTTGTTCTCATTCTGGCCTTTTTGTCTCCTATGATCTGGTTATGTGAATGGTGTCTTCTGACATAATTGGCAAGTGTCGGTTCACCTCTTTTTTCATCATTCTAATCATCATCTTGACCTTTATTTTTATCTTCATCACTTGGTATATCATTGTGAGCAATTTCATGATTTTCAGTGTTTGCAGCCTGATACTTGGGTGCATTATTCTATCTCTTGGGAGCGATACCCTATTGCTCGGGCAGAGTGTCAAGTTCATCACTGTAAACAAACCAATTGCATTCTTCCAGTTCCTTTCTCCTTTCCTCATCATTTTTCTCAGCAAATTCATCTACTTTGACATTTGCACTTTCAATTATTTTGTTAGCAGATTTGTTAAGACAATTATAAGACTTCTTTTGGAAGAATAACCTAGAAATATTCCTTCTTCACCTTTGGAGTCTAGCTTTCCATTTATATCATCTTTCAAAACATAACATTGAATACCAAAAATTCTGAAGTAACTTACATTGCGTCTGTATCCATACCATAGCTCATAAGGTGTCTTATTGGTGTCTTTCTTCAATTGAAGTTTGTTCAATGTTGAGACAACACTACTACCAGCTTCTCTCTAGAATATTTGTGTGATGCCTTTCTCAATCATTAGTGTTTTGGCACAATCAACCATTGATCTATTCCTTCTCTTAGCAATCCCATTTTGCTATGGTGTTCTCGGTGCAGAAACGTGTCTTTGAATTCCATCATCATTACAAAAGTTAGTGAATTCATCAGAAATAAATTCACCTCCTCTATCAGACCTTAGACATTTTAGTTCCTTTCCACTTTGTTTTTCAACTAATGCTTCTAATTTTTCTTTTAGGAACATAACAGTCATCATTTTAGAATAATCATCATCAAAGATAATGAAGTATCTATCACCATAGTAGCTCTTTGTTCTCCTTGGTCCACATAGGTAAGTATGGACTAATTATAGAATAGCATTATATGTGTAGGTTTTTCTCTTGAGACTATACTTTGTCATTTTACCTTTTTGACAATTCTTACACATGACATGGTCGGGCTTTGACATACTCGGTAAGCCTCTTACTTTCCTTTTATTGTTTATCCTAATCATGTTGTCAAAATTTGAATGACATAAGCTTTTATGCCACAACCATATGTCTTCATTTCTAGCCATTAAACAAGTGGTGTTAATATCATCAAGATAGAATAGGTTACCTTTTGCTTGTTCACCAGTTCTGATCAACCTTCCTGATTCATTAAAGATCTTTTCCTTTTTGTTCTCAAATGCAACTCGATGACCTGTGTTATTCAGCTATGAAACACTCAATAGGTTATAGATAAGTCCTTTTACCTAGTATGCACTTTCACATTTGATCGGATTATTCAAAATTATGGTTCCTTTACCTTCAACTGGACAAGTTGAGTCATTACCCATTCTTATTGATCCACCATTATAATATTCAAAAGTTTCAAAATTTTCCTTATATCCAGTCATGTGGTGAGCACAACCACTATAAATAATCCAGACATCATTTTTACTAACCTTAGATATGAGTGCAGTCTCAACATACCTTTCTTCTTTGTTTGAATCATCCTTCATGGCAAAAAGTACCACCTCAATATATTCATCAGATTCAATGTTAGTATTTCCAGCTATGTTCTTAGTCAGGTTACAAGATTTCTTTCCCTTGTCCTTGTAGTCTTTGTTGTCTTTTCTGTTAGATTGTTGGTTGTTTCGGTAATCTCAGTTATTACTTCTATCAAACTTCTTTTCATAAGTTATGTCGTTACCTCTGACATCTTTTCTTTTGTTAGGACATCTAGTAGCAAAGTGTCCAATCTCTTCACAATTAAAACATACAAGTGGTAGTTTACCTTTGTATCTACCTTTGCCTCTCTGTAATCTTCTATCCATTAGTGCTTCAATCTCATCAAGTTCTTGACCATCACTATCATTTCTCATAGTGTGTTTATGACTTGATTTACTTATTTTTAAAGAAAATTTTATTTCAGACTCAATAGATGGTAAGACATTGTTGTCAAAGTTATTCATCTGAAATGAAATAATTCACCAATCAAACTATCTAGAGTAACATTTTTATTTTCTACTATCATTTCTTGTATAGAAAATACTCTAATATCATAAAAAGGCAATAAGGTTCTGAGAATTTTACTTACCACTATTTCTTCTTCAAGTATGCTTCCCACTCATCAGATAGTGTTAACAACCTCTTTGATTCTTCTACTGTACTGAGTGATATTTTCTCCTTCTTTCATTCTTAGGTCATCAAACTTTCCTCTTATGCTTTTATCCTTATCCCTTAGCATATTTTTATCTCCTCCATGTACTAGCTTCAATTTTTCCCTCAATTTCTTAGTAGTGGTGCATGATTTGACATCTTCAAATTCAACATTGGAGAGTGAGGAAGCAACTTCTATCATCATAGAATTGTGTTCATGATTTTATCTCAATTGATCAAGTGTATGAGGTCAAATAGGCAACACATATTCAGTATCCAAGTATTGAGTAACATCATTTCCAACACCTGATAGGTGGAATCTTATCCTAATTTTCCATGATGAAAAGTTGTCCTTGTTCAACTTAGGCACATCCCTCTTACTAATCTTGTGATATTTAGCTTGGGTCGTTAAACCTTCCTTTCAAGAACACAAGCTCTAATACCAATTATTAGAATAACTAAGGGGGGGGCGGGGGGAATCAGTAGCCTCAAAAATTAATCCAATAATTCAATCCAAAACTTTATACCACATATATAAACCTCTAGTTATCTTCAGTCCTACAAGATGTACACCTTTAAATAATATTATCATATAACTACTGCTTGGAGTTTACTGTTAATCCTTTTTCTTAAGATTTACCGGATAGCGGTCTTAGCCTTTACAGAAATACAATAAAGAAAAATATTAAAGCAATGAACCATATAAATATTTGATACATGGATTTTTAACGTGGAAACCCTGTTAGGGGAAAAACTACTTGGGACCGGTAACCTAAAATTTCCAGTCTTCTGAAGTGAGCTCGGTGAAGAGCCAACCATGTTAAAGGTTACAAACACATTGTTAAGTGTGACCTTGTTAGAGGATTTATCACTAATAGTTTATCACTTGACCTCGTATTCACTATATTTTCAACATGAAAACCTTTTGATACTCCTTCGGATGTATCTCAATATATAAAGGATGATTAGATCCTGCTCTGTTAAGAGATTTTCTGAATCAGTGGTTAAACTGAAATAGTATATGATCTGTTCATAAACACAACTTAATCTTGTAGATGTTTACATCTATTGTAAACTCATAATACCTTTTTGATCAATGTTTCTCTTTTATTCCTTTTCTCCACTTTTTTCTGCTCAGTGAATGTTGTTGTTTCTCTTTTGCTCGGTGTCTGCAGAAAACTTTAGCTCTGTTCTTTAGGCTCTATGATCTGGTATGTATGAATACTTCTTATCTTCACCAGAATTCTCTTCAGCATCCTCTTCTCTATTCTTTCATTTCTTATGAATTGCTTGTCTCTCTTTATAGACATGAATTCACCATTTCTAAGTCCTTGTCTTTCTTTTTCTTGACGTGTTCCACAAATCTCGCCATTCTTTCTTTAAAGCTTGCTTTAGTTTTATCCCATAGATTTCTTCTTGACAACTAGAATAAAACTAGCTTTAAATCTCTAGCTTATCTTTAGCTATTAATTGGTCGATGAAAACAATGTAATCAAACAGTTAACTCTATATTTAGCTCCTGTCAACTAAGTCTTTTTTCATTTCTGAACTTCAGTTGTAATCGGTGTTTAACTCCTTTTTTTCTCGGTCTTGACACCAGTTGTCCTTAGGCATCTTTGTCCGTTAGGGTTGTTTGTCCATCGGGCAACACTATGACCTTTAGTTCTTCTCGGGTATCACTTTGGCTTTCCTTGGTAATGCGTGCTTAGGTACCTTTCTCAATTTACATTGTGACTCCTCTTAGGGTTCTCTATCCGTCAATGTGTGCATTGTCTGCCGGTGGTTGTTGTCACTTGGTGTATACTTAACTTTTATGCATTATTGATAACATAACCTTTAGTTCTTTGGTTCTTTGAAGTCTTTGACAATATGAATATGACCAATCAGGGTATATCAAGTTGACATCAATGACAGTACATTATATTAACTGATTTAATATCTTACATTAACTTTCTGCAGCTCGGTGATTATCAACTTGTCATCTTCAAACATTCAATCAGTTATAGTTTATCAGAAGACAATAAATATTGCAGCGAACTTACTACAAGAAAATAGATAAATTTTTATACCAGCACGTACTCCATCAAATGTGAATCCTTCCAATCTCCTTCAAGGGAAACAAATTGGTCAACAAATGACACCATCATCAAGTGTAAGAACAACCCCACACATTCAAGCATCCACTCCTTTAAATGTACAACAAACATCATCTACAAGTGGCAATCAAGGTGCAAGACTTTCAAGTCCACATTTCACAAGTTCTAGTGCAAGTCATATGGAAAATGCCACATTGTCAAGCTTGAGGACAAAAAAAATCAGAATTTTAAGAGATATTTATGAGAAAAATGAAGGTGAGAACAATGTTGGTCTGATTTCTCTTTTTGCATTTTATTCGCAAGTAGAAGATCCAATTCATTATGAAGATGCTATCAAAAATGAAAAATGGGTAAATGAAATAGATGAAGTAATTGATGCAATTGAAAAAAAACTAACATGGGAGTTGGTGAGTCTTCCAAACAAAAAAGATGTCATAGGAGTGAAATGGGTTTACAAAACCAAGTTAGATGCAAATGGTGATGTGAAAAAGTATAAAGCAAGAATAGTGGCAAAACGATATTCACAACAGCCTAGGGTTGATTACAATGAGACATTTTCTCCAGTAGAATGCTTAGATACTTTCAGAACAATACTTGCAATAGTAGCTCAAAATAAGTGGCCCATTTACCAAATGGATGTAAAATCATTTTTTTTGAATCGCTATCTTGAAGAAGAAATCTATGTGGAAAAACCCTCTATGTATGAGATTTTGGGTCAAGAAAACAAAATCTACAAATTGAAAAAGGCATTCTATGGACTCAAGAAAGCCCCAAGAGCTTGGTATAGTAGAATTGACTCTAATCTTTTACAAAATGGCTTTGATAGGTGTAGTAGTGAGCCTACATTGTATACCAAGATGAATGAGCAAGGTGAGATCATTAATTTTTTCTTTTATGTTGATGATTTGATATTCATGGGTGATTTAGCAATTGATTTGTTCAAAGGAGCTATGAAAAAGGAGTTTGAAATGACTGATTTGGGCCTCATGAACTATTTTCTTGGCATTGAAGTTAATCGAAGTGATAATGGTATATTCATATCTCAAACTAAGAATGCAAATGACATTTTGAAAAGGTTTAATATGAAAAATTGTAAATCAGCTCCAACACTAATAGTCACAAGATTGAAATTAAGCAAGGATGGTGATGGAGCTAAGATTAATCCAACTTTGTATAAAAGGCTTGTTGGCAGCCTCATGTATTTAACAACCACAAGACATGATATTATGTATAGTGAGTCTTATTTCAGGCTTCATGGAGTCTCCAATGTTAAATTTTAAGAACCAGAATAACATAAACAAATAACAGATAAATCAAGAACACAAGAACACCAAAGATACCCTGGGAAAACCCTCCCACATGAGGGAAAAAACTAGCCACAACAAATAAATAATCATTTACTATATAATCAAACTAGATACAATTTTCTAAATCTTAATTAGAAGATAATTTAAGCAGGATTGTTAACTCTTAACAATCAATCATAGAAAACTTTCAGCAGTTCGAGCATAGCCTGCTAGTATCTAGATTAATTATGAACAACATAAATGAATCTCATAAATTACAAAGTATAAGTGATTTTCATATCACAGATGATCTTATACAGATCATACATCATAGTCTGAACCAAATTTGACAATTAGCAAAGACACTAATGTCTGATACAAACATAGAGATACAAAACAGAAGATATCGTTAAACTAGAAACAGACACAATAACAACTCTTTGTCTATCACCATAATATTTCACCACTTTCTGATAGATCATAGTTTTTAGATGCTCCACATTTCTTAGAAATATTGTAACTGATGTTATCCCAAGTGTCACTTCCCGTGAAGCCATAACAATTCGATGGTAGTTACAATACATGTCTTTTGATATTCCATCAACACTCAGAGTCGTCAATTCTTTACAGTTTGTGACTTCAACAACTATGAATGCAAGATGTTAGTTACACATGCGATGAAACCTAGAATTTCAAGGCTACAATAATCAAGGAGAAGGATTTAATAGCGATATCATTGCAAGTCTCCTCATTTTCAAATGCAAGAATATGAAAGAGCACAATAATCACGATATCAATATATCTCCTGTAGCTACAAACATCAACACTCCCTCTTAGCAAAGGAGATATATTTCACAAATTCTAAATAAAAATTGTTATCTCAGCATAAAAATATTCACCATAGCTACTCCTAGAGGGTGAATCAGAAAAACATAGAATTAAGTCATGGAGTCACACACATGTCCTCCACCATGGCTACTCCAAAAGGATGGATCAACCATAGTTACTCCCAGAGGGTGGAACAAGGGATTTCACCTTGAACTTCTCTCACAGAGAATAAATCATTAACAAGGGATTGCACCTTGGACTTCTCTCATAGAGAGCTCATTAACAAGGAATTGCAAGTCAAACTTCTCTCACAAAGAAGAATTCGTTAACAAAGGATTGCACCTCAAACTTCTCCCTCTCAGAGAAGAACTCATTAACAAGGGATTGCACCTTGAAATTCTCCCTCTTAGAGAATAACTCATTAAAACACATAAAATATCATCTAAATGTTGAGACTCCCTCTCAAAAGGGGAAGCATTCTCATGGATTTCATTATCACAATACCATGAAATTGGCTCCAATGTTTGTCCAACAGTGAGCTTTTTCACTCACACAGCTACACAAGCTTAATGATCCTCTGCTAAGGACTTGGAATTCTACATCTTCCACTCAAGCTCCCTCTGAATCTAATTTTTTTAGGTAAATAGTCTCCCTCTGAATGTCATTTCTTCCTCTTCAAAGAAATTAATTACAATGATGGTTTGGATTGTTTCCTTAGACCCACTCTAATACCATGTTAAATTTTAAGAACCATAATAACATCAACAAATAATAGATAAATTAGAAACACAAGAATGCTAGAGATACCCTGGGGAAAACCTCATACATGAGGAGAAAAACCAGCCACACCAAAGAAATAATCCTTTATTGTATACTCAAACTAGATAAAATGTTCTGAAGCTTAATCAGAAGATAATCTAAACAAGATTGTTAACTCTTAACAATCAATCACAGAAAACTTTCAGTAGTTCGAGCATAGCCTACTAGCGTCTACAATATGAACATCAAAAATGAATCTCACAGATTAAAATGTATAATTTATTTTCATATCACAAATGATCTTATACAAATAATACATCACAGTCTGAACCAAATTTGACAATCAGGAAAATCACTAATGTCTTATACAAACACAAAGATACAAAGAAGAAGATGTCATAAAACTAGAAGCAGAACCAATAACATTTCTTTGTCTATCACCATAATATTGCACCACTTTTTGAAAGATCACCAATTTTATATACTCCACATGGCTCAGAAAGACTATAACTAAAAGTAGCCCAAGTGTCTCTGCTCGTGGAGCCATAAAGATTTGATGGCAGTTACAATACATGTCTTTTGATATTCCATCAACACTTAGACTCTTCAATTCTTTTCATTTTGTGACTTCAAAAACCACGAATGAAAGATGGTAGTTACACATGTGATGACACCTGGAATTTCAAAGGCTACAACAATCAAGGATACAACTTTAATACTGATGCCATTGGAAGTCTCTTCATTTTCAAATTGAAGAATATGAAAGAGAAAAATAATCAGGATATCAGGATATTTCCTGTAGCTACAAACATCAACATCCAAATGTTTGTCATTGGAAAGTAGGAAAAATGATTCTCATATATGTGAGTGGAACAACAAACTATGACATTCAATATGCAAAGTTAAATGAGTTCTAGCTTATAGGATATACATATAGTGATTGTGCATGAAGCATTGATGATATGAAGAGCATTTCCAGTTATGATTCTCATTTTGGAATAGGTGTTGTATCATGGGCTTCAAAGAAACAACCAATTGTCACTCTTTCATCAGTTGAAGGAGAGTATGTAGCAGCCAAAAGTGCATCATGTCAAGAAGTTTGGATGAGAATAATATTGAAGGATCTCAAGAAAAAACAAGAAGCAACAACGATCTATTGTGACAATAATTCAGCTATAGCATTGTCTAAGAATCCAGTTTTTCACAAAATAAGTAAACATATTGACACATGGTATCACTTCATTAGAGAACTAATAAAAAATAGCGAAATCATTTTGAAACATTGCAGGTCAGAAGATCAGTATGCTGACATATTCACCAAACCATTGGGAAAGGAAAGTTGTGTGCATCAAATAGACAACTTGGGCATCACACATGGTATTTTTTATCAAGGGGGAGTGTTGGATTCTGATCACAACCAACCATATTAATGACTCTATATACCCCCTCTCTCTTTCCCACTAGAAAAATATTTTCTCAATCTTTTACAATCTACCTAGTCCCTAATTTTTCTCCTCTTCTTTACTCAATCTCTGCCTTTGTTTAATGCATAGAGGTCTATATTAAATGAACTTCCAGCTACAATTAATGTTTTGGTTTGTCTCATTTTACTTTCCATGTAGGATAAGAAAAACGGGAGGCAATCTCTTTGCTGAAACATCAAGATATAGTAAAAAAGAGGGGTTAGTTTTGTAAGAATCTATGAGAAAGAGGGCAGATGAAAATATAGCACATATGTATATATTTTTTCTCTATTTTGAAATGGAAGAGAAACAGCTTTGTATATGTGTGCAAGTGTTTTATTTTGAAAAATATGAAATATGAAGTGTTTGTAGTAAATTTTTGTATTTGTCTTTCCATTTTTCCTCTTTGTTTTTCTTTTATTTTCCTCTGCCTCTAGCCTTCATTCTGAAACTCTAGATAGAAAGTAAAAATACATGATCTTATTTGCAGGTGAACAAGGAAAAAAAAAATTCACCCTCAATGAATGGAAAAATATGTTTATTTGCAAAAATGGGGCATGAACAGAT
Source organism: Thuja plicata (assembly GCA_018584345.1). NCBI lineage: Eukaryota > Viridiplantae > Streptophyta > Pinopsida > Cupressales > Cupressaceae > Thuja > Thuja plicata. The sequence goes on from MU223902.1 coordinate 343,584, forward strand.
GAAGCCAGTGCTCTGAAACCAAAATTGAGCCAGGAAATGAACTATGAATATGGAAATAATAAAAATGCAAACACAAATTGTATCCATTCAAAAATATGTTTCAGAAGTACACAATTAAAAACATAACATAACTATTCAGTTCATGTTTAGGATTACTGTTCAGTTCATTTCCAAGATGATTTTTTAGATTCTACAGAAGAAAAATATTTATAATAATAATATTACACTTATTTACTTTGCCCTAGGATTATATGTATAATATTACACATGATATAGCACGGGCTGAAAACTATTTTTTTGGGATAATAATTACCCAAAAAAGGAAGTTAAATAACTGAAGCATAAAATCAGCCATTAACTGATTCCTCCTTTGCCTAATCTGCAACAACCTTTCATAAAATAAATGGATGTCAGCCATTATGCAATGGTAGCTATTTTATTGCAAGGAGGAAGGCTGATATGTTATCACTCCAAGATTTTAGGAAGGCGGTATTAAACTATACCACATATGACAAGGAGTTATGTATGATATTTTTAATGGTGAATAAATATAAACACTATTTGTTGGGTAAAACGCAGCTGTGCATACATAGAATCAACTTCTTCAGTACTCACAAGCTCAAAAAAAACTAAAGAAAGCAAGGCACTAGACATGGATGGTGTTCATTCGACAATTCCACTTAATAATCAAATACAAATGAGGTGTGACCGAGGTGGTCAATACATTTTCTAGACTCTAGATCACATCTTCTTTCAATAGTGAGCACTCTTTCTCAGTTGGAACCTTTTGTCAAAGAGGTATATGCCAAAGACTGTGAATGATAAGGATTTCAGTGAATAAGCGAGCAAAGAAAGAGAGGGTGGTTGACTTTGAGCCAAATTTGGACTTTTTCCTCAAAGATGGTCATAAATCAATAGTTTTAGGTCATAACTCTGAATCCCCTTGATAGTTTCAGGTCACAAAAGTCTAACAAAGACAGTGGTAATTCTTTACAGGTTCACCAAATGTGCAGGTGGTTTTTCAATATTTTAAGGGATTACAATTTGAGACATAAGTAAGCCAAGTAACAAAATTTTAGAGTTGTACAAACCACTATAATTCCTACAAGACCATAGGAGAGCATCTCCATGAATATTGTGGGAATTTTACCCATGAGCAAGACAAGGCATCACTATTTGTTCATGGTGGTGGATCAATTTAGTAAGATATGTGTACTCATTTCATGCAAAAAGATTCTTACGAGCACTAGCACAGCGGAACTATTTTACACTAATGTGGGCTCACTTTGGCCTTCCACAAAGCACTATATCAAATAGAGATTCTCAATCATTGGCAAAGTTTTGGTGCATTCTTTGGAAGAAGATGTATACCTGTTTGAAGGACTCCATTGTAGATAGAAATGCTCATTTCTTGGCACAGTTTTGGTGCATGCTCTGGGAGAAGATGGATAATCATTTGAAGCATTCCACCATTTTTCATCCTCTAGTCAATGGGCAGACTAAATTGGTGAACCATACCTTGGAAAAACTCCAAAGAGACAATAATCAAAGCATCCAAAGTCTTTGGATGATAATTTGGCATACAAATATTTTTTGTACAATAGAGCGGTCCATACATCCACAAAATTTGCACAATTTGAGGCATATTTTAGTTTTTTGCATTTTATTCCTTGTAATGTCATTTTTGGACAATCAAGATAAGGACTATAAAATGCACAATAGAAGGGCCGCAAGGATAAACAATTCATTAAAAAGGTTTTAAAAATTCATCTCTGATGCCAGAGAAGTTTAAGGAGTTTCAAGATGGGTAAAAGAGGTGACATGACCAGCATAAATTCATCTCTGATGACAGAAGTTTAAGGAGTTTCAAGCTAGGTAAAAGAGGTTGCATGGCCAGCGTAGAGTGGAGCATAAGTTTTACATTGGTGATTATGTTTGGATGTACTTACACAAAGAGAGGCTTCGAGAAGAAAGTAAGAAGCTTAACACAGTCCATTTCATATTTTAGACCAAGGGGGAGAGACTTGCCTCCCTACATGAAGGTTCATTCTATCATCAAACCTAACAAAAATCCATTCATTCAAACCTTTAATGTTAGAAGAAGAGGAGTATCTGTTGTTACCTTCCATTGACAAATTAGCTCCAAGAAGCCATGAGGAGGTAGATGATGATAGAGTTTTGGAAAGAAAGCTGAGAAGGAAAGACGAGGAGATCAGTGATACATAGTTAGTGGGGTTGGAGGGGCAGTTACCAAGAAAAGCGAAGTGACATCCCAGAGAAGCTATGAGGAATAAATTTCATATATTTCTAATTCTCTTAGCTCTTGGGGACCAAAATCATCCATGGTAGGGAGATGTGACCTGAAAAATAGATTAGAATTTTTCATTTTCAGTCATGGAGTTGCCTAAAACTATGGATGCATGTGTTTGTCATGTTTCTATTTATTTCATTTCCATAATGTTTGGTTTCAAGTGGTAGACTTGGGGTGATCTAGAGCATCTCAAGGAAGTCTTAAAGCATGGGACCAAGAATTTTTTTGAGAAAATTTTGAATGATGACCAAACTTGTGATGTCCCCTTTTTGAAATAGGATTTAATAACAACTAGTAAAAAAATTAAAATATAAAATAATAATGTTAAAATATAACATTGTTAAATTTAGTTAAGTTAATGAAGGGCCAAAAGGCATGAAATGAAAAGTTGTGAGTCCCTCAAACATGAGAAAAAAGGGAGAAGAGAACTTCATTTGTAGAGGGAGAAAAGAACAAAGAAGAGAATGTGGGAACTAAGGGAGATTAAATGGAAGAAGATTAAAATGGGAAGAAACGATGAGGATTGTGACTCTTTCAAAGGGTGGTAATTAAGAAAGGTTGTGACTCTTTGAAAAGGACATGAATGATGAAGGCTTGTGACTCTTTCAAAAAGTGGTGGTTATAAAAGGTTGTGACTCTTTGAAAGGGAATAAATGATGAAGGGTTGTGACCCTCTCAAAAGGGTGGTAATTAAAAAATGTTGCAACTCTTTCATCGTGTAAAAGTATGAGTAGTTGTTGTAGATCTTCTTCATACCTAAGCTTCATCTTCCATCTATATTATGAATTCATTGTATCTTCTATGCCTCAGCAGTTGTCGTATGCATTCAAGTTGTTGCTTATCAGAGTCCTTATCTTGGTTTTATTCTATGTTCTTATATTCTCTTTGATTGCTTTCGTGCCATGTGAGCATCTTCTTCTTGGCTGCTTTTGACTCAGCATCTTCGATTGCCTTCATGTCTTTTAGCGTTCCTTCTTTCGTAACGCTTGACATCCCTTCTCCTTTTGGCTCACGCGTGTATGTGAGTTGGCTTTTCAAGACTCATGAATTTTTCAGAATAATGGAATGGTGTGTACTTAGAGGGGAGGGATGAATCAGTACCCTTAAAATTTTTTATCAGTTAAGGGTGCCAGCAAGAAGTTGAGTCCACTTTTTGGGCAAAAAGTGGAAGTGTTTTCTCTTTTTTTTTTCAAATTTGTTGTCAATATATGTCAAAAATTGAGGCACTTAGAGATGGAATCTAAAAATACTTCACTAATAGAAAATGTAGTGCTCAAAGTCTACTTTTCAAATATGTAATTTATTTAAATACCCATATAGAAGAAAGTATCTTTTATTATGTATGTTTAAAAACTAATTTTTCAAAATGCCTCTTTTAAGACCATACCACACACGTGTACAACCACCATATTTGACCTATATAAAGGAATTTTTGTGAATCCTTCTGGGAAAAAGATACCTAAGACACCAAAGATTGATGAGAATATTTTTTTTTTATTGAATATTGTTTTTAATTAATTTTTAGTTGACTATAAAATATATTTTTGAAACTTCTGGTGTACGACCACCATAATTTGATGAAAAATTCACATTTTTTCAAAAAAAAATTATCTCCAAGGAAATTCTATGTAGATTGATGTCATATAAATTATTTTTAAAAAAATGTAAAAACAAAAAAGTTAGTAAATATTTAGTGAACCTTACTATTTGAAGTTTAGGTACCACTTTTGATTAATAAATATTGTAAAAATAGTAAAATTGATCATATCAGTATAAAATTTATATTTTAGAAATCTAGACAGTAAGTTCTCTAATGGGTTTTCATTTTGTCAAAAAATTCGGTAAGGAAGACCCTCAAAAAATTATGGCAAGATAGAAATCTGGTATTCAAATGCCTTAGCCATTATTTTGGAGGTCCAAGCATAGGCTTGGTCCCACCAAACCCGTCCTGAACCAAAATCCAATGGAAAGGGTGGCTTTGTAAATTCAAAATTTAAAAAATGGGCACACATTTAAAAATGTGTTCCCATTTCTTAAATATAATAAATTGACATAGAAGAATACGTTTCTTAAATTTAAAAAAAATAATTAAAAATTAAAAAAACGGGCACCCATTTTTAAACATGGGTACCCATTTTGAAAAAAAATGGGCACTTGTTTTTTGAATTTTGGATCGGGTGTCCGAGCCTAAGACAGGTGCTCATTTTTTAAAAATGGGTGCCCATTTCTAGCGACATTATTTCATGTCCACAAGACTTCCACCAAATTGACACCCAACTTCTTGCACTTACCCTTAACCTTAATCCTTTAGTAATCAATTCCTTGCATTACCGAACATATATGTTATTCTATCTTTGTGTATGTAATATCAATTCATAAATTTAATTTGCATGTACAAACATTCATAGAAACATTCATGAAATGTAATGACACATGAAACAAGATTTAGTAACGCAGAAAACCCCTGTTAGAAGCTAAAAACTATAGTGGGGATGAAACCCACAAAACTTCACTATCAGGAGAATGGAAGGGGTCAACTAAGGCTTACAAGTTTGATCACTTATGATGATCTTACCCTATTAGGAGTAACATGTTTAGACTAGTTAAGGTCTACTCTATTAAGAGATTTAGCAACACTTTTTAGTGTGCACTCGGTTAAGAGATTTACAAAAGGATTGTTAAATCCACCTTATTAAAGGATTTCTTCTATTTGCTACACTTGTTAGAATGCAGTCAAAAATAATTATTGACCTGATTAAATGAAATCCTTAATTGCTAAGTACATATCCTTTAAGTTCACATGTATATTTATCACCTATAGTGATTGATCAATACCTCTGTTCTTCTCGGTAGCCTTGGGTTTTGTTCTTTATAGCTGATGTGATCTTTTTCTTTCCTTCTACATAAAACTTTGTATCTGATCCATAGATGTGCTCCTCAGCTATAATCATCATCACATCACCTTGTTCTGATTGATTAAATTTCTATTTATACAATGAATTGACCGAAATAAGTTTCACGCTTTACATTGTTAACTCTATGATCAAAGGTTTACAACTTGACCTTGATCTCCTAGTTTGCATATTTACAATCAGTTAAAGTAATTAAAACAATTACATTTTCTTTACTTGACCCTCAAGAAATAGTTTTAAAGATATGCTTTAAAGCTAAATATAAAAATTAAGTGTTTTATCTGATGTGTAAGACAGATCCACATTTCTCAGAATAAAGTTATCTCTCGGTAGACTGGTGCTTGGTTTTCTCTGTCGATTGACTATCAGTGTTCACTGTGAACTTGTCTGTCAGGATACACTATAGGTTGTGTCATTAGTTTACCTTGTAACCTATCTGTCAGTGAAAAAAAGTTTTAGTGACCTCTGTAAACTGTTATTTTGGGTTACTCTTTAGACTGTCTTTTGGTGAGCATGTTACTAACAGTTCCAAAAAATGTTTCCTTTGTATACTAATGACAAAATATGATCATCAATCTCCCACTTTTACATTAGTATCAAAAAAATAGATATGTGCAAAACTAAAATGTTTAGTATATATACACCATGTATTTTACCTTGTCAATATGACTCCCCCTATGTCCATGCCTCGGTATAGTATAGTATATGTACATGTATATATACTTTCCTTTATATATATATTTCCCCTTGTATCATATCAATTCCCCTTTTTTTATAATAATGACAAAGGTGTCCTACTTACAATTTTCCAAAAATGTGGGAATGAGATGTTTGAATGTCATCCATTTGTTTCTCCCATTGTTCTCTTACATGTTCAAGGGTCATGATCTCAAAGGTGATTCTTGCATGCATGTCATATATGCTTTTTGTTACAAACATTTTCGGGGTGGCAATCAATTGTCTTTCTGTTGTCATATGTTGTTGCAATAATGTGAGGTTCAGTAGAAGTAGAGCCTGGAGCTGGGTTACCTCATCTTTGAATTTGGATTATTCCTCTAGAATCTTAAGTCTCAACCTTTTAGCTTCAATAATCTTTTCATAATGCAACTTAAATGCATTGTCATTGGTTGTAAGACACTGTGCACTAGCATGTAGATCTACATCTATCTTTGCAATCTTTTCACTATTATCCTTAGTGAATTGCTCTATTGTGCATAACTTTTGAACTAAGGTTATAGCTTCTGAAATGATTGGTTCCAATGCATTAACTAGTTCAGATAGCTCTACCTTGGTCTCAGCCACTTCTTGGCTGATTTTCTCTGTTAACTTGTATTGGTACTTCTTCTGTGCATGTTCTTCTATTGCCTTCTCTACATATACAATATGTGATGTGATGGATTTGGTAAGAAGTGCTAATTCATCAAGGATAGGAGCATTTTGATCAATGTCGGTATTAGGTACAATCTATAGAAGTATATCCTTTTTTGTTTCTAGTACCTGAGTGTCCTTTGTCTCCTTTTTGAAATGATCTAGGATAGATTTTATTTTACAAAGTTTTTCATACTTTGTGAGTGATTCTGGATCCAATGTCCTCGGATCACAGGTAGGTATTTCTATTATCTCATCCAATATTTTTGGATTGTTATTCTTTTTCTTCTTCTTCTTTGAAAGTGTTGTGGAGGAACCTGTATGCAGTACCATATCAAGTTCCTTTGCTTGGTTTGAGGTACTTGATGAAGGCTTTGGAGGTGTTTTTCCTTTATCCTGTTGCTCGATATACACTTGTTAGTGACGAAATATGCCAACATGATTGGTTCCACATTTTCCACCAAGAATGCCAAATATATCTAGTGAAGGAGCATTGGAAAAAGAGATGAGAAACATTTTCTTCACAAGACCGACATAGAACACACATCAATGGTCCCTGGAAGCCATGCTTGCATAAATTATCCCACATGGGTATGTGCAGGACCATGGTATACCAAGCTATGGCCTTATGTGGTAATGAAAATTCAGAAAATCAGGGTTAGTCAACTTGACGTAAAAAGTTGAACATCCTATCAACCTTATGCGAAAAAGTTGTAAGAACAAAATCTGTAGGAAATTGAATGTAGTTTCTAAACTACTAGCCCTTTTCTTTAAAAAAATTAATCTAATTGTTCAATATTTTATATTTCAATGCAGTAGTACAAAAATTTCAAGAAAAAGATAAAAAGTACGTGTATGTCTGACCACCTTAATCACAATCAAATGATGATATATTTTCACAAGATTCTAAATATAAGTAGTAGACTCATGCCTGGATGTGACGTGTATTTTGTGTAATTTTTTACCAAAAAAATAATTAATTATGAATTTTCTGCTACAACTTATTCAAAATAAAAAAAACTCTCGTGTCTGACCACCTTAACTAATTCTAAACTTAACAAATTTGAAAAAAAAAATATTATAGTAGGCGAAGCATAGAATGTGACGCATGTTTTAGATTTCAAAAAGGTTAAACCATTTGAAATTTATGGTTGTTTTTCAATCAATATGTCAATCAGGACTTTAGAGATATCTCAACTAGAAAATAAGTAATAATTACTTACTGAACTCGAATTTAGAAAACAATTATATTGATGGAAAGCTAATACGTCTTTAAGAAACACTTTTTGTTTCATCAATTTTGGGTGAAAAAAGGTCGTCAGCTACATTGTCTAAGTCTGTCTAGATTAGAGGAAATATAGTGAACATGTCATTTGGGTTGACCAACCAAGTTTGGCATTGGAAAGCCAAAATCCAAAGCAACTACAAAGCCTAATCGTATAGCCGATATTATCATATGTCTGATATTATCATATATCTGATATCTCCCGCCCAAATATAACATTTTGATTTCAAAATTTTATGATTCAAGTTTTTTCAATTTTTCAATTTTATGAGTTTTAGTTTATATATTATAAATTTCATTTGTTTTAATATTAATATTAGATGCTAATAGAATTAGTATTATATAATTATTTAAATATTAGTATTATATTATTATTTCAATTTCTCTATTTTATAATAGTATAATATTAGTATTAATTATTTATTAATATTTATAGTATAACAATAATACCTAGGAGGGAGAGTAGGAAGTATAGAGAGAGGGGGAGTAGGAACTCTCTCTCTCTCTCTCTCAACCCATATATTACCTCCTGCCATGGAACTCTTGCAAAATGATGGCGCAAATGGAGAGTCTACTATTCCTATAAATAGAGAACTACAGAGCCATATGAGAATGTATATGTAACTATTTACACACCCAGTTTAGGGTTATAAGAGAAGATTTACTTGAAGCTTATAGGGAGTGTGTGAACCAAATTAGACAGAGTTACAAGAAAAAATGGGAGTTTGTTGAGTAGAAAGGGTCCTTTGATTTCTAGGTTTATAACTATGTTCAATATGTGGGGATGAGAGGAGGTAAAGATGGTTTAGAATTTGGTCTTTCATTCAATATTTTTTTTATAGATCAGTTAGTTTATCTGGAAGCCAAAACAGCTCAGATTCAATGTAATTTTGATTGGAAACAAGTCTGCAAATGTGATTCTGTTGATGATAGTTAGGTGGCGGCCATTAATCATGAGCTCATCAAAAAATTGGCCATTATTTAGGGCCCTCCTGGCATTGGAAAAAAATTTACCGGGTTGCAAATTATAAAGGCTTTGCTTCATAAGATTGCAAATTCCTCTGGTCCTATTCTCATAGTGTGCTTTACTAACAGAGCTCTAGATCAATTTTTGGAGGGAATATATGAATACGAGAAAATTCTAGCAATGTTAGTATCTAGAACTCAGAGCTCAATTCTTAACAAATGTACTCTTGACCAGGGACAAGAGAGTTGATATCATATTGTTTTCTTTGGTACAAGAAACATTAAATTCCTAATTTGAATGTAAAAACATCAGAAAATATAGGATTTCTTAACATTCCAAATAGAACTTGTGTTGCCCCTTTTAGGGCTAGAATTGGTCTGTATGTCTTTAGAAATGTCGAGCTAGTCTCAGACAATTCTCCAGTGTGGAGTGATATCATAAATCATTTTACATATAATCGATATGTTGGTAATGGAATACGACTATATTATCCTAAACATCCAAATGATGCTAGATGTATGTTGTTACCAAATCTCATGATTTAAGGAGGTATGACAATGAATGTATGAGCTTTTGTACCAGGAAATGTGCAAACATAAATTAATTTGTGGTCATCTTTGTCTCAGGAAATGTCATCATAGAGGACATGTGAGAATTGGATTTGCAAGGCCCGATGTATGGAATTTGAATTTTGTGGACATGTCTGCATGAAGGTCTGTCATGCAACGTCATATGACCCCATTCGACACATTGGAACAATCAAGTGTGTCTGAAGGGTTCATCGGACCCCTTTGGACACACTTGAGTGTTCTAATGTGTCGAAAGGGGTCATGGGAAATTCCTAGGGGTCCTAGTATGCCTTATCACGTGTTAAGACCCCTATGAAGTCCTCATGACCCCTTCCGACACATTTCAACACTCAAGTGTGTTCGAAGAGGTCTTAGGACCCCTTAGGACACACTTGAGTGTTCTAATAAGTCAAAAGGGGTCATTGGGACTTCCTAGGGGTCCTAGTATGCTTTATCATGCATTAGGACCCCTAGGAAGTCCCCATGACCCCTTTCAAAACATTGGAACAATCAAGTGTGTCCCAAGGGTTCCTACTCCTACTGCTCTAATTGTTACCAATTTGTGCCTCCTAAATACTGTGAAGATTACCATGTACATTTCTTTTATACAAACTTCACAGGGTGAAGGAAGAAAATGAAATACTTAGGGCAGAGGGTGAGAAACAATTTGGAATTACTAAAAATTTGCGAGAAGAGATGAGATTATTGCGAGAAGAGGGGGAAAATCAATTGGGTCAAATTATCCAAGCCCTGAGATAGAAATTGGAAACAATTCAAAGAATGCAAAAAGAGATTGCAATCTTGTGTGCAGAGGAAGTGAAACAAAGTGAGAGTGTAGAAGAGGATATTGGCTTTCTTCATAAAATCTCAGGTGAAGCATTGCCTAATCCAGATGTCATGCTCTCTACTTTTGATGGTTCAAAATTTCAAGTGCATTCTCCCATTCTCGTGAGTTCTGTGTGATGAAAATGTGTCACGCTTCTATGAGTCATTCCATCCAAGGTTTCTCAAGAATGAGGCCTCAAATATTGACTCATAGCTCTCTATTCATGGAGTGCAAAGGTTTGTAATGGAGGCCCTCAGATTGACCTATTTAGTGCCTATGCAAGTACACCATGAAATGAGAGATTCAATGCATGAAAATGAGATATACTCTATATGATAACAATTCTTGAAAATAAATTAATCTAAATGATAACAATGCATGATAATCTATGAAAGGAAATATACAAATCTAATCTATGAAAATAAACATGAATCTAATCTACATGAACAACCATGGATGCAAGAAGAAGACAAGAAGAGAGAAATTGCAATATCCAAGTTCAAGTGCTCATATCCTCCTTCAAAATTGCTCTCCAAACCTACAACATAACAATACTATGAAAAAGATGATTGATTGGTGATTGATTGATTGATGATTATCAAATGAGAAGGAGAGATTTACTTATATAGGAAAGTGAACGGTTGAGATTAAGAGGCAAAAAGAATTAATCAATGGTTGAGATTAAGAGGCAAAAACCCACCACTTAGGAAGATGTGATGAAAAAGAGATTTTTATTTAATTTAATTT
>MU223902.1:372326-414268 GCA_018584345.1 Thuja plicata
ATAGAGCACTTGCAAGAAGAGAAAGACTTGATGATCCTCTTCAAAATGATACATGGGCTTATGGTGGGAGACTTCCACATTGTGATAAGAAGCTTACCGATGATGTGAAGGATCAAATTCAACTATTCTAGAAATCTAACTCAAGAGTGTCACCAAATGTGAAGCATGTCTTGAAGTTGAGAATTGGCAATCGAGACTGCACCTCGCATCCAAAACATTATTTGGAGGTGAGTCAAACAATGTTGCTCAAAAAATTTTGTGAGACACATCCAACATTGAAAATATCACAAAGAGATTTTGAAGAATTGAAGCCTTTTTTGTGTGTGCCTCCTAAGATTCGAAATACCTGTTGTTGCAAATATCATGTGGAGTTTTCAATTCATCATGAATTGTTATGATCTATTCATTTTACTTTGCATACTAGTGAACTGTTGGAGGAGTGTGGTGCAAGTGCTTTTCCAAAATCATCAAGAGACTTTCTAGATCATTTTTTATGTCCTAGAGATGATGGATGTTTCTTTTATAGACAAGATTGCTTAAATGACAAGTGCTCAGAGTGTGGTGGGCTAGTGAAGTTTGTTTCATATTTTCATGAGGACTGCGAACATGATTTTGGAAAGACAATTGTCCAAAAAAAGGTATATGAAACTGTTAAATATAAATTGAAAAGTGGAGTTGAAGGCTCTAGATGTGAGTTGGTTACAAAAGAATGCGATGTCGCTAATTTCATTTCAGATTTCAGGAAGAATCTTTTTTACAAGTATGCAAGACATAGTCACAGGTCTCAGTGGTTGGGTCAACAATTCAGGATTTGTAAGGACACTTTCCCGATTGGCACTATTATATAGGTCGTTGACTTTGCAGAGAACTATACATTGCAACCCCAAAATGAGTTTCAAGCTCAATATTACAATTCTATTCAGGTTGCTATTTTTGTGCACATAACATATAGATATTCCCTTGATAGTATAGAAGATGACCGAAAGATAATCCGAGAATACCATTTTTATATGAGCGATGATAGATCTCACTCTCACGAGTATGTCCAACATTGCTTTGAGAACTATTTTGAGTGGGTGTGGGAAAATGATATTTCTATGGTTAGACATCTCATTTGGTCAGATAATCGCACATGTCAATTCAAAAATTCTCGTATGTTTTATTGGTTATGTAGAATGCATGTAGAGAGAGGTGTACCTCAGATTTGGATTTTTTTTGAGGTTGGTCATGGAAAATGGGAGCATGATGGAGTAGGTGCATGTGTAAAGAGAGATCTAGTTAAGGAGAAATTGAGGATTTCAGATGCAAAACTCCTTGATGCTCATTCTATTGTTGATTGGTGTACTTCAGCATTGTCATAGGGGGGACTCTTGATTCAGCAGTGCGTAGATTATTTTGGTTGGTTGAGTTGGGCACAATTGGAGATAGGTTGGATTGTCAAACCATGAAATATTCTTCAAAAATGCATTCATTTCAAAGCTCAGATGCTAGTACATGGATCATTTGGACACAAGAGTTGGCTTGTTTTTGTCTGAGGTGTCTTCAGTGTGATTGGGATCAATGTGAGCCAAGTGAGTGGGTCAATACGTGGGTTCCACATTATCTAACTCCTTTATTTATCACACTCTCTGTAATAAATGATGACATGGATTAATCACTTGACTATGACCATCTTTCAAATCTTCTACAGTCAGGACATTTTTTTGCATTGGTTGCACCACAGGGGAATGAAGCGAGATCAAATTACTGGTTATCACGTTGTGCACGAGGAAAATAGAAACTTGCACAAACAAAATCAAATGATGATATGTTCACATATCCAACAGGATCACATGTTTTAGAGGGAACATGGTTGCGCACATACATGATTAGAAATAATGGTATTATCGTGTTTGTAGACTACGAGAAGCACAAAACCATTCTCATGTATTCACACCTTGTTATAGCAAACAATGTTAAGTTGCTGAAACATCAAGGAAAACCAAAGATAAAAGAACTTTGGACTATTAGTACTACTAATCATGAAGCAATATTGAATACCCTCAAGTAGAGAGAAGACCCTTCAGGCAGACTTTAGTAGGTATGTGGAACTCACTGTAAGGTTTTCCATGTTGATTACGGTTATGTTCAATACATGTTCATTGTAGTTTTCTACTTTAAACTTGGCCAATAAACTTGGTTTTGTATGTGGATTGTAAGTGAAGTTGGATACATATATGATAGATATAGGAGATTGAGGTGTGCATTTGATTAGCCTAGATCTTTTATGAAGGTAAAATTCACTATGCATTGGCTAGTCATGTTCTTTGGTTCATTTAGTTACTTATACATTCATAATCTTTTTAGCTTGACCTATAAACTTATTTTTTTCTTGTGCCTTTTGAATGAAGGGATTGGAATGTAGATGTCATCGAGTACCATGTGTTAAACTTATGCACTTTAGGAGCGGAAATAACACTTAAATTTTGATATATATAGTGATGAAATCCATGCAAGAATGCAAATATTTGACAAAAATTGTCAAGGATTTATTTCAAATGTGTTAGATCTAAGATGTCTTATAAATTCTTGTACAATAAAATATAAGGCTTTGTTTAATGTTTACAAAGTATTAAATAGATCCGTACAATTTCAAAAAGTCAAAAAATTACATGAGATGGTCGCTCCCCGACCCTCCTGTTAACACCAATAATGTGTGGGGTTCTGATGATAAAGATCCTCCTCCTTCTACCACTGCTCTTTCTGCTTAATGGCTCTATGCCTTTTTTTTATGAATAGTTGTACTCTATGGGGTGATTTTTATGTCCCCTGACCCCTTTTTTGTGGATATGTAACTTTGATATTTTATTAATTGAAAAGGCACTATTCATCAAAAAAAAATATTACATGAAAAATTCATCCCTATGTAGAACACATTTTCTAGTTTTACTTTCAAATATCTCAAAGGTATTGGAAATTAATTTTATGATCAAAGAGTACTAGTTGGGGCAGCACTTTTCCCAAAAAGGACAAGTATTTAAACATTGGACAACTCCTCTAACTTACAAACCCTCACTTTGGCTTGGAAGGGCTAATTGGGGCACTTAATGAAGGAAGTACCTATCAAAGCTTGAACTAGATCAATATAAAACTTGGGATACTTTGGATGACATGAGAGAATATCATTTATCCATTTTTGATTCTTGAAACAATACCCATCAAAATTTATGGGGAATCGAGCATCTAGTCTATGCTTTTGTACCAGTCACATACCACTAAGAATTCAAGAGCATCAAGAACCATTCATCATGGGACCAAACCGTCAACTCCAATTGGCCAGGTAAACACTAGGGGAGACCTTTCTTCACTCGTGTAGCACCAAGAATGTTTTGGCGCATGTCAGACCGAAGTGTTCCCAAGGTGCACTAAGCCAAATTTGGCAGTGATTTTTAGAGATCCATATCTCGGACCTCGTGAGAGATATAAAAGATCTATGAAGTTCAAAAGGACCATCTTGGGAAGGCCTACAAGCACATGGCTTAGTTCTAGTCCAGATTCCACTGTGATTCCATTTGGTGATCGGATCTCGGTTGGTGCAAAAAGTGACATTGTTGCTCAGTTGAAAGTTGCTCAATGGTACATCTTTCAAACCATTTGTCGTGTGACCAAACCATCAGCTCCATCGGCTCCAGTTGGCTGGGTAAATGCTAGGGGAGAACTTTCTTTACTCATGTAGTACCAAGAACATTCTGGTGCATGTCAGACTGAAGTGTTCCTAAGGTGCACTAAGCCAAATTTGGCAGTGATTTTTGGAGATCCATATCTCAGACTTTGTGAGAGATATCAAAGATTCATGAAGTGCACAAGGACCATCATGGGAAGGCCTACAAGTACATGTCTTAATTCTGCAAGATTCCACTCTGATTCCATTTGGTGACCAGATCTCGGTTGCTGCAAAAAGTGACATTGTTGGTTAGTTGAAAGTTGATCAATGGTGCATCTTTCAAACCATTCGTTGTGGGACAAAACCATCAGCTCCATCGGATCTAGTTGGCTAGGTAAATGCTAGAGGAGACCTTTCTTCACTCGTGTAGCACCAAGAACATTCCGACACATGTCGGACCAAAGTGTTCCCAAGGTGCAGTAAGCCAAATTTGGCAACGATTTTTACAGATCCATATCTCAGACCTCATGAGAGATATCAAAGATCTCTAAAGTGAAAAAGGACCATCTTGGGAAGGCCTACAAGCATGTGTCTCAGTTCTGGGAGACTCCACTCTAATTCCATTTGGCAACTAGATCTCGGGTGGTACAAAAAGTGACATTGTTGCTCAGTTGAAAGTTTCTCAATGGTAAATCTTTCAAACCGTTCGTCGTCGGACCAAACCGTCAACTCCATCGGATCCAGTTGGCCAAGTAAACACTAGGGGAGACATTTCTTCACTCACGTAGCACCAAGAACATTCTGGCACATGTCGGACCGAAGTGTTCCCAAGGTGCACTAAGCCAAATTTGGCAACAATTTTTGGAGATCTATATCTCGGACCTTGTGAGAGATATCAAAGATCCATGAAGTGCAAAAGCACCATCACAGGAAGGTTTACAATCATGTGGCTTGGTTTTTGGAGATTCCACTCTGATTCCATTTGGTGACCAGATCTCGGTTGGTGCAAAAGTGACATTGTTGGTCAGTTGAAAGTTTCTCAATGGTGCATCTTTCAAACCATTCATTGTGGGACCAAAAAATCAGCTCCATCAGCTCTAGTTGTCCAGGTAAACACTAATGGAGACCTTTCTTCACTCGCATAGCACGAAGAATGTTCCGGCGCATGTCGGACCGAAGTGTTCCCAAGGTGCATTAAGCCAAATTTGGTAGAAATTTTAAGAGATCCATATCTCAGACCTCGTGAGAGATATTAAATATTTGTGAAGTGTACAAGGATCTTCTTGGGAAGGCCTACAAGTATGTGGCTTGGTTTTGGGATATTCCACTCTGATTCCATTTCACGATCAGATCTCAGTTGGTGCAAAAAGTGATATTGTTGCTCAGTTGAAAGTTTCTCAATGGTGCATCTTTAGAACCATTCATCATGGGTCCAAACCATCAGTTCCATCAGCTCCAATTGGCCAGGTAAACACTAGGGGAGACCTTTCTTCTCTCGCATAGTAGTAAGAACGTTTCGGCACATGTCAGACCGAAGTGTTCCCAAGGTGCACTAACTAAAAATGAGATTTCAACCCAACAAATTGAATAAAGGTTTCTAATGCCGCAAGAGACCTAATTCAACAATATTAAGAAGGAATCAACTAATTATGGAGTCAGATTCTATGGATTATGCAAAAAATTCTTGAAATTTGCTAGGAGACCTAGTTCACTGTTTTAGGACATCAACGACCTTCCAAAACCCCTAACTCCAAAAAGTTCTGAATCACTTGGTGAGAAAATAGGGTTTTCAAAAACTCTTTATCAATATTTCCAACATATGCAAAGAAAGAGGTAGGTTGTTTTGGATGATACCCTACTGTTACAACTTTGAGACATCAAAAATACACAAAAATAGGCAAAATTACAAAGGAACTAGATCATAAACATAACCCAAAGACTCCCCCTCTTGGGTAGTAGTTAATTATGTCCTAAAACACCCAAATATGAAATTAATTAGTCTCAAACCCTTGGGAAAATCAAAAGCCCCAAATTATGGATGAATGAGTGAGTTTGACAGTATTGAAGGGTTGCATGCATGTTGTATGGTTATAGAAGCAGAGGATTTGGCCATTCGAGGGGGTGATTTTGTGTTTCAATCCATGTTAGGATGGTATAAGGATGGTGAATCATCCATTTATTTGAGGCTATGGTGTAAGGAGGTTGTACATTGACCAAGCCCTAGATTTTAGGGGTTGTTGAGAAGAAAATTAGGGATTTTTTACTTAGAGAGGTCTTATAATCAAATTAGTTGTAGAATCCATAGTTTGGGGTCATTTTATGAATATATTGAAAGTCTCAAGGTCTAGGGTGAAGATGCATTAGTATTTGCTTTGGAAAAGCGGTCGAATTAGCCCTCTTAGTTCACTGATAGTGGCAAAGTTGAGTAGGATGGTCCAAAACACAAGGGGTCAGTTCTAAGATATGTTGTTGAGATTGAAAAAGGGTATTCAGATATGTGATTGGTTTTAAGAGTTTTTTGGAACTATTTTGAGAAAATATTTAAAAACCCTTGTTGTTGTACTACTAGGATAGTGTATGACTCGACAAATTTGTGAAGGAGACAGGATGTCTTGAAGGAAGAGTTTGTGGCTTGGTATATAGGTGAAACAAGTGTGTTGCGGTCCTTAAAGGAGTTAGGATCACCTATGAAAGCAAATTTGATGGTTTTGGTTGCAGAAGCCTATTGAATGAAGGATGCATAACATGGAGTTAGGAGCATGATTGAATGGTAGGAGTATTAAGAAGTATGAAGAAGTGAATTACATTGACTACAAGGATTAAAAACAAAGCATGAAAAGTAATTTTATATCTATTCAAACATGGTGTAACACAAAAATAATAACATTAATCAAATGAAAACCAAATCTATAAAGGATCAAAGGTTGTCTTAGTGGGCATGCCACATGTATGAATGAAGGAGATTGAAAACCATATCAGAGGTTTAATTATCCCAACATCACAACAATGGAGTCTTTCAAATAAACACATGTAAAATAAATGTTAAATAACATAATGCATTTGACAAAACATTAATCAATTGCACTCCTATCTACCATGAATTTTACAATCAACATTTTGGTGCTCTCAAAAGTATAGTGCACCAGATGGCTAAGGGAGAATGAAGATATATAGTATGAAAATAATACATACATACAACACATGGAAAAAAATATAATATAAAAATGAACATACATACAACAGATGCCAAAGATATAATATGGAAATGATACATACATAACTTACACATGAAAAAGATAAAATAATTAGAAATGAACATGTAGATATGTATATATGAAATATTTTTGTACAAAATGTGGCACATGCCATCTCCAAAAATTTACAAAATCAGTTCATGTCTAGATACAATATGGCATACGTCATCTCAAAATGTGCCATATGACATCTCAACATAAGAAGTTCAACTACAAATGTTTCTAGGACATTCTATTCTACTGGTGGATGATCAAAGTGAAGTCTCTTCGAACTACTCTTTGGCTTTGATGGATCCTACATTCAAACACAAAAGTGAAACACCAAGTTAGATTACTTAATTTATATGGTTTCTACAAATAATAAATAAAAATTTAAAATCATAGTCAAGAATAATGAATATATTTTTTAAAATTGAACTGTCATGTACCTCACCTCTCAGTCTCCTCATGCAGATAGGAGACCTAATATATGTCTTTAGTTGCGAAGGGACAATGTCACCAATGTCAACTCCGACCTGTATATATGTTTGCAAACATGAGATTGATGTAAGACTTATACTATTTAATGTTAAATCCTTGGTAGAAAATACATGTTTTAAATATAACTCAATTAATACCAAAACTTACCTCTGTTGAACTTTCTTCAGGAAATGTCGGTTGGGTCATCAGTGATACAAACCCTTGGCGTGGTACCTCCCTCAAACTAGGGGTGACCTTTAAAGTCAAACATATAAGTTTCATACAATCATGACTTGATCATATTAAATATATACTTGATAGTAACCTACAAACAAATAAATTTATAAATATATGTACTGTGGGGCTATCACTACGAATTGAGATGCCTGTGACTCTATCATGGCGAACCGGTCTCACGACATCATCAAACACCACCCTCTATCAAATAAAACATGTAATTAAAAATGAGTATGCACAAGTGACAAGTATACATGTATGCTTAATCAATATAAAATACTTAATTACCTTCCCCTTGTCAACACCAGATGCCTAAAGCCCCTGACATTGCCCTCCAGTGGAAAATGGTAAAACCTACATCAGTATGTAATAAGATGATCATCAAAATTAGAAAATACATGTATACAATATTATAATAAAAGGAAACCAATGAGTACATTAAAACATATGTACCGTGGAAGTGTCAAGGCCAAATGAATGGCCGAAAGCATGGTCCCCTCCACTTGTGCCATCTCCTCCTCTATCATCAACTAGATATAAATGAAACATGTCTAAAAAAACATAAGTGGGCAATCATTATAAGAAAAATCTATAAAAAATACGAACATTTAAAATTAAATACAATGTAACAAGTTAATTTTTTACTCTTACCGTAACAGTAGGAGTCCATGGCTCTGCATTCCCCTAATGCACATCTCCATGGGGTGCTTCAGTGCCTGTAGTGTGTTCTGTAGTATCGTCCTCCTCAAACACATAGTTAAATGCATCACTATAATTCAAGGGACCCAAGCACATATTCTTGCACATAACGCAAGTATGAGGCACACTAACATGTGAGCTCGTGGAGGATGTGGAAGGGCCAGAAGCATCAGTATGAGGAGGCAACAATTCCGCACTCTATCTAACGAGTAGATCACTCAAGGCATGAATGGCTTGAATAGTCTGTGAGCTAGCCTTAGCAATAATGTTAGGATGTTGTACAGTGGGAGGTGGTGAAATCTTGGTAGGGGGACATATGTGCGGGATTTCACCCGCTGTGCCCCTGGCCTGTCCTAGGGAGAGCCTAAGCCTACACCCTGGTTCTGTCTTATGCTCCAGTAATTGACATTGTGACCAAGCACAAATTTAGCACATAATTTCTGAATGAAATAGAATGGACATCCAAATTGCTGTGGGGTGGTCTATTAAAAACCATCCACCAGCGATCCCAAAAGTTGTCATGTATTGCATAATTGGTACACCATTTAAATGACAACTTGGTTTTTTAGGGTTCACTTTCAAACCAGTTTTGGGATCAACAAAAATGTTACATAGGTCATGTTTTTTTATGTTTAGATCCATAACTTGATCGTAGTGAAGCCCATCATCAAATTGGATGTGCATGGATTCACGCCAAAGAAGTGCAACATTGTGTTGTTTTGTGAGTTTCTCCATGCTCTCAATAATGGAGTTCAGCATGGAAAATATGGGATGCAAGGTGGGGATATTTTCATATGTGTTCTAATATCCTCTAAGATTATTTAGATTATCTCCTATGAGATCCTGTATTGGTCGAGGGTTTGTGAACGGTTGGTCTTCTAAAGGCGGGGGATTGTTTTGAGGTGTGTCTGGATTGTTGGCGGAATGAGAGGGAGGGTTTTTGGATTGGTTTGAATCCATGTCTGGTTCAAAAACAAAATAGAATAAACAATATAAATTTCAACCCTAGTTTATAATCAATTTTAAAAAACAATACAAAATATCATATAAAACCTAGCTTTTTTTAAAAAACAATAAATTTCAATGCAAAAACAAAAAAAAAGAGTGAAACTACAAAATTTAACTTACCTTGTGTACTGTAGCAAATCTGATATCAGATAGGTATCATATATACAATTTTAGGGGCTCGGCTTCACGCTGCTTCAATGTTTTCACAATGAAAATGTTGAACGCAGCCGCGAGCAACAATATATTATGACTAATGAATATCGGACATCCGATATTATCAGACATCTGATATTATCAGACATTAGATAATATCAAACATTAGATATTCTCGGACATCAGATATTATTGAACATCCGATAATGCTTTAGCTTTGGCTTTTGGCTTCACCAGGTGTACTGACACCCAAGCCTACTCAAAAGTCAACAAACTTTTGGGTGTTCTTTTGGATGAGTGAAAAAGTGATTTTTTCACATCGCCACTTTTTGGCATACACGTAAAGCACTGACTATGGACCACCAACCACATAAAAAATGTATTTTGGCCAGGAAAACTTGTACTAGACTTGCTTCCACCAAGGCAAATGAATATCTCCCAATGTCTTTCGGAGAAGCTCAGTATATCTGGCAGACACTGAAAAATTTCCTAGAGAAATCACCATTGTCCCAAGCAAGAACATCATTACCAACGAAAGAAGAACACTCACAAAACTGCAAAATATGAACCAGCTCATGCCTATCCTCTTTAGATCCTCCTAGAGGTCATTCAAAAGGGTATTTCCAAAGAAAGGAAAGAGCCAAACCTCCAGCACACCTTATCTTATAATAATCAACTGTGTCCCAACCAGTAGCACTAAAATATTGATAGAGGGCATACTGATGAGGATGAGTGGAAAGGATAGAAAGGTTCCCATCCGAAGAATCAAGCCAAAATAAAGCTTGAGACCCCAAATGACAAATCCAGAAGAGACCATCTTTAACCAATTGAGCTCCAAATTTTAGCGTATTCCAAATCATGGATCCTCTCCCTTCCAGAGGAAAGAGGGGAACATAAACCACATCAATGCCCATAAAATACTTATGGGTGAGAATACGAGCCCAAAGTTGATGCTAGTTAGTACACCAATGCTAGTAAAGCTTAGCAGCGATAACCTATCCATTTAAAATAGCTGATCATAAGCCAAGGCCATCCTCCTTCTGTGATCTACACACTGTTTCCTACTTAAAAAGACTCCATAAATAGAAGTAGAAAGGTTCCCACTCCAAATAAATTGACATAAGAGATCATCAAATTCCTGAAGAAAATACATAGGAGAAACATGAACGAAACACATGTAAATAGGAAGGGCTTGGATAGATGACTTTAATAGAGTTAGGCGAGTAGTAGTTGATAGCCATCTATGACTCTGATGGTTAACCTTTTGTCATAGTTTATCAAGAAAAATTTTCCAGGAGGATCTAGGATGTCTACCAAAAGTAAGAGGGATACCTAAATAAACAAAGGGAAGAGACCCAATCTGAAACCTCAAAATAGCAGCAATACGCCTCTTAATAGCCTAGGGAGTATTGAATAAAAAAATGGAGGATTTATTCTCATTAAATTTATGACCCAAAGCTACAAGATACACATTCAAGGCATGCCTAAAAGAAATAGCTTCCTAAAGATAGGCATGTCCCATAAACAAAGTATCATCCATGAATTGAAGATATGAAAGTGGGGACAAGCCATCACCCCATTTCCACCCATGAATCAAACCCTAGAAAGCACAAATCTTAAGAAAGAGACCCAAACCCTCAGCCACAATAATAAAGAGGTAGGGCGAAATAGGGTCCCCTTGGCGAAGTCCTCTAGAGGCACCAAATGGCTCTAAAGGAACACCATTCATAAGAACAGAATAATAAGTTAAAGTAACACAACTCATCATCCAGCTCACCCACTATTGATAGAAAACAAAGGCTAAGAGGATCTGATGTGAAGTGGGCAGTCAGAAGTCCTAAAAAGACAAGTCGAAGCCTCAAATCTTCAAACTCAAGAGACACACCACCAAACTATGTGTTCCAAAAGGAAAATTTCCTCTACACTTATCATAAGTGCACAAATGACTTGTTACTAGGTTATCATAACCTATTCCCAACAGGGAAACCTAATCACTAGGTTCTACCAAGTCTTCAATCCAATTCCAAATGTTTGGTCACTAGGCACTTACACAAAACTTTCAACAACTCCCCATAAAATGACTTCAAGGACTAGGGGTGACCTATGCTCATGGATTTGGTCTATTTATGTCCCTAAGGAAAGAATCCAATGATTCTACTCACCATGTACATTGATTTGATCATGGTGGCTAGTATGTTAAGCCTTTCTAAGGATTGTAGCCTTTTTAGTTAGAAAATTGGACTTAGTTTGAAATTATTCCACATAACCCTCTAAATAGAATAGGGATTCAGATAGCCTTTATGGCCAAAGGGATTAGACTGAAGCACCAAAACATGAAAATGAATGGAAGACATGATGACACATAATTTTGATAAGGCAATTAGGCCTAATTAGGTCTGCATTTGCACTACAAGTGATACTTCCTTGCAACAAGTATCCAGACCAAAAATTGGATCATGTGAGGGCATGCATAAGGGCCCTACACACCAATTTAGAGGTCTTGGTGATTCCCCAAAGGAGAGTTATGTGGATTGTCCTCCCTCGCTTGATTGGTGCACACATGGACATGTACACCTAGGGCATCATGGAAAACCCATCTCCCTACATGTTACCAAACCAAACCTACAAAATCTTGAAGAACATGGTTAATGCATGATATCCATCGAGGTTCTTCAGATTGCCATGGTGGAAACAAGAAATATGCACAATTTTGGACGAAACCCTGATTTAGGGCCTACAAACCAGGCAACAAGAATAAAAATATAATAAATTTCAAAGTACAGGGGTTTAGGAAATGAGACCAAATGCATGAGGAAGCTACTTCATAAGGATATCTAAATATGTTAGACTTTCCTTCCCAAACTTCCATACCAAATGATTGTTCCACAAATTTGTAGGAAAATGTTGATCTTTATTAATTTGAATGCTAAAAATTACACCAGTTCTCCTACCACCTGACTATAAGGGATTTTGTAGGAATTCCCAATGGTTACATCCATTTTTCAAACCAACTAGCCATTTGGAATGGTTTTTTTAATTTTTGACAAAAGTTGTCAAAGTTGCTTAAAAGTTGCTTTACAACTTTTTAGCAAATTTCTCAATAATTTGTAATTTTGCACTCCAAGTGACCAAACTTGGTCCAAACCTATATTTTATGATCCCTAATGGATCAAAACATGAAAATCCTGAAAATAACCTATAATTTAGGTTTTGGACATTATTTGACCAATAGTTGACCAAGGGCTTATAAAATGCCAATCTTGGACCTAGGTCTTACAAAAGGTGTCCAATGTGAAACCATTGATTCTAACATGACCTAAAGTCCACTAGGACCTTCAAGGAAACCATAAGTTCCAAACAAAAAACTTAGGTTAACTAGGTTTCTCCTGCACCATACTCCCCATGAGGTTTTGAACTCAAGTTCCCCCTTGAGGTTAACTAATCAAGAGTGGTGCCATGCTGCTTGATTTGTTCCTTTGTCATCCAGGTAGCATCAATGTTAGGGATTCATTTCCACTTGACCAGGTATTTTATATACTTTTGTTTCCTTGTTTGCTTCAGCACCTTGGACTCAAGAAATGTTTCCAACTCCACTAGTTTTCTTTGTGGACTCAAGAATTGTTTCCAACACATTTATCATATCTGAAACATATTTATAAGGGGTGAGATCTTAAACATTAAATATAGGAGAGATCAATAAGGTAGTAGGAAGAGATATTTCATAGGAATTTTCACCCATCTTGTTGAGAATGGTGCATGGCCCAACTTTATTCATATGTAGCTTTGAATATTTTCCCTTAGGTAGTCTCTCGTTCCTTAGGTATTCCCATACCTTATCTCCAATTTGGAAATGAATCCCTCTTCTTTTCTTATCTACCTTTGTTTTGTATTTCATGGTGGACTTCTGCAATGTGTCTTTCACTTCTTCCAGCACTTTAGTGATCATTTTTGCCAATTCTTCACCTTATGTAGTAACTCTAAAATCAGAAGGTAATTCCACCAAATCTTATGGACCTTTCGGGTGAAGTCCGTAAACAGTTTGAAAAGGTATTTTTCAAGTGGATCTATTCATTAAGTCATTGAATGCAAAATTTTCTTGAGGCAGGATCATGTCCCAACTTTGGGAATGTTGTTTAGTTAGACATCTTAGGAGGTTTCCAAGTGACCTATTTACCACTTTGGTTTTCCCATCAGTTTGTGGGCAATAGGCAAAGCTATAGGTCAGATTTATGCTAATCTTTTTGAAAAGAGTCCTCCAAAAATGTCCTTGAAATTTAACATCTCTATCTGAAACTATTGTCTGAGGTAATCCATGATTTCTGACTACTTCTTTGAAGAAGAGATGTGCTATGTGAGATGCATCATTTGTGCTTTTATAGGGAACAAAGTGGACCATCTTGCTAAATCTATCCACTACGACAAACACACTGTCAAAACCTTGTTTGGTTCTAGGTAAAAACATTACAAAATCCATTGAAATTGATTCCCATGGCCTAGTGAGAATTGGTAAAGGCTAGTACAAGCCCTGGTTAGTGGATACCCCTTTAGCTTGCTAACAAATGAAACATGATTCAACAAATTTTCTAACATGCTTACCCAATTTTGGCCAAAAATAACTTCTCTTTACCAAGTATGTTGTCTTGTCTATTCCAAAGTGACCTCCCATGCCACTACAATGCTTTTCTCTGTTTATATTTGTTCTCATGGAATAGTTGGGGATGCATAACTGAGCCCCTTTAAACAAATTTTGGATCAAAAACTCACAAAAATAAGTGTGATACCTGTCTATTAGATTGGTGCACACCTCAACGGCTTCTCCAAAATCTGGATCCCCTGCATATAGGTGTTTGAGTGAGTCAATTCCCACACTCTAAAGTTGAACTTGTTCAATCAATCTAGCCCTTCTGCTAACTGCATCGGGCCACCTTATTGGCTAGTCCCTTTTTGTGCTTTATGTTAAATGTGTAGGCATGAAATTGTTCCATCCATTTTACATGTCTAACCCCTAGTTTGTCCTAAGTATTAAAGAAACTCAATGCATGGTTATCAATGAAAACTATAAACTCCTTTGGGAGCAAGTAATGCCCCCATTTTTTAAGTGCTTGGATCATGGCATATAACTCCAAATCAGAGGTAGAGTATTTTTTCTTTTCCTCATTTAATTTTTCAGAGAAGAATGTCACAGCCTTACCCTCTTGGCTTAGGACAACACCTATTGCCAAACTGCTTGCATCTCTCTCCACAACAAACACTTTGTTGAAATCAGGCAGGGTTAGGATTGGATATTTGGATACCATATTCTTGAGGTATTGGAAAGCATCACTAGCCTCTTTAGTCCATACAAACTTAATCTTTTTACCACCTTTAATAGTGTCCAACGTAGGTGCACACACATGACTGAAATTTTTAATAAATTTTCTATAAAAAGTGGCAAGACCATGATAACTTTTTAACATCACCTTGATTCTTTGGTGGAGGCCAGTTGACAATTGCTTCAACCTTTTCAAGGTCCATTTTTAGGGTGCCTTGTGAAATCTCAAACCCTAGGAACACAATTTCCTTCTTCATAAACATGCACTTTTCTAGGTTAATCACTAACTTGTGCTGATGAAGTCTCCCCAAAACCTGTACAACATGGTCAAGATGTTCTTCCCTGCTATGACTAGATATTAGAATATCATCAAGATATATAACTACAAATTTGCCAATAAAATCAATAAATATTTCATTCATGAGTCTCATGAATGTACTTGGGGCATTGCTCAGCCCAAATGACATTACCAACCACTCAAAAAGGCCTTCAGTTGTTTTCCAT
The DNA here is from genome assembly GCA_018584345.1 of Thuja plicata. Lineage (NCBI taxonomy): Eukaryota > Viridiplantae > Streptophyta > Pinopsida > Cupressales > Cupressaceae > Thuja > Thuja plicata. The sequence goes on from MU223902.1 coordinate 387,595, forward strand.
TCATCTCATGGTTTTATTCTTATTTGCTGGCATCCTGATTTTAAATCATTTTTTGTCAAGTAGCATGCATTTCCCAACTGATCAAGAAAATCCTCCATTCTTGGGATAGGGAACCTGTATCTTATAGTAATCTTCTTGATGTCTCTGCTATCTGTACATAATCTCCATTTACCATCCTTTTTAGGGGAAAGAATAGATGGGATTGCACATGGGCTAAGACTTTTCTGAATTAAGCCTTTCTCTAACAGTTCATTGACTTGTTTTGTAATCTCTGCATGTTGAGTAGGTGTCATCTTATATGGAGCCTTATTAGGTAAGGAAGAACCAGATATTAGGTCTATTTGATGAATGATATCTCTTAAGGAAGGGAGGCTTGTAGGAAGGTCACTAGCAGTGACATCACTGTATTTGTTTAACAGTTCCTTGACTTCATTTGGTATGAGATACTTATCATCAGATATTATGCTATCCTTGGGCTTAGCAATTATAAAAAAAATCTTCAGTCTCAGGTTCCTTCAACACTTGCAACATTTCCTTTTCACCTAAGGTGATATCAGTAGGTTCTTTCTCTATTTTAGCATCAGGCAGGGGCATCATGGTAAGAGTTTCCCCATTCTTTTTGATAGAGTAGGTGTTCTTCCTAAAATGATGTGTGGCATCCACATCATATTTCCAAGGTCTTCCTAGTAATATGCAGGAAGCATCCATTTCCACTACATCACAAAGTACTTTATCTTTAAAATATGCTATAGAAAATTCTACCCATGCTTGTTAAGTTACTAAAGTTTGTTGACCTTTGGTTAGCAAAGAGACATGGTAGGGAAAGGGGTGTGGTTTCTTAGGTAGATTTAGTTTTTGAACCATTTCAAAAGGCACTAAATTTTTAGTAGAACTAAAATCTATCAATAGCTTACATGCCTTTACATGACATTTGATTTTTTTCCTGAAGAGGTTCTTCCTTTGAGGTGGTTCTTTGTTTTGTGGTACTTGTAGGAAAACTTGCCTCATCATCAGACATGCTCCTTCTTCTGGCTCTAGATCCCTTGGATTGGTATTGTCCTCTTGATTATCCTCTTGAATGAGTTGTATTCTTCTCTCCCCTTGATTGTTGTTATTTCTTTTCTCAAGGCATCTCCCTGCATGGTGTCCAAGTTGGTTGCAGTAGTAACATTTTAGAGGTCCATTTCCCATTCCTTCATTTTTTCTCCCTCTATTGAAGGCCGTCTCCTTCCTCTGAAGTTTCCTTTGAAATTTGATTCACCATTTTCTTTATCTCCTTAGCCTTGGTCAGGGGTCTTGCTGCTAATGCCACTGTATTTTCCTCTATTCCAAGAGGTACCTCTTCATCTAAAATTCTTTCCACCATCATTCCTTTTTCCTTTTCCAAAGTCTTGTTTTCTTTTCCATATCTCCTCTACCTTGATTGTGATCTGATAACATTTGTTTACTAATGTAGGGTTGTGTAGGCTAGGTTCTTCTTGAATGAACACTTTGAGACCATTCATGTATCTTGCTATGTTTTCTTTGTCATTCTCTGTTGCATTAGTCTTCATGCATAGTTTTAGGAACTCCTCAGTGTATGAGCCTACATCCATTTCTTTTTGCTTTAGGTTTTGCTTCCTTCTATGGAGTTGTACCCCATAATCTTTAGGTACATATGTCTCCTTTATCAATGCTATCATCTTATTCCATGAAGTGATCATGCTTCTACCATTCTTCACCCTCTCTGTTCGGAGGAAATTCCACCAAGTTAGGGCTTCTCCCTTCAACTTGTATTTTTCCATATTTACTCTTTTCTTCTCAGAAATGTCTTCACACTCAAAGAAGCTTGTCAAAGCCTCATTCCAATCTATGGAAAAATTTGCATTCATCTTCCCACTAAAAGTTGGTAAGTCCAACTTCTCATCTATTGTTCTTCTCCCTATAGACTTGAGGGCATCTATGAGGGGTCTTTGGTCTACAGGAATGTTCTCATCTTAATCAGGAGTGTCATCTTCCTCTTCACTCCCTTCTTCCCCATCAGACATGTCTTCTTTTTCCCTCTCTACCTTGTTCTCAAGTTCTTGAAGCCTCTGAGTCAGGGCTGCATTCGCTACCCTTTGTTCTCTCACCATCCTTGCAAATTCTATGTTTGTAACCCTTGTAGGGATTTCTTCATCCTCAGGAGCATACATAGCTCTGATACCACTTGATGAAAAGTGGGCAGTCAGAAGTCTTAAAAAGACAAGTTGAAGCCTCAAATCTTCAAACTCAAGGGACACGCCACCAAACTAGGTGTTCCAAAAGGCTAAGTGCCTCTACACTTATCAAAAGTGCAGAAATGACTTATTACTAGGTTATCACAAACTATTCCCAACAGAGCAACCTAATCACTAGGTTCTACCAAGTCTTCAATCCAACTCCAAATGGTTGGTCACTAGGCACTTACACCAAACATTCAACAACTCCTCATAAATTAACTCCAAGGACCAGGGTGACCTATCCTCATGGATTTGGTCTATTTAGGCCCCTAAGGAAAGAATCCAATGATTCTACTCACCATGTACACTAATTTGATCATGGTTTCTATATTAAGCCTTTCCTAGGCTTGTAGCCCTTTTAGTTAGAAAATTGGACTTAGTTTAAAATTATTACACATAACCTTCTAAAAAGAATAGGGATTTAGATGCCCTTTATGGCCAAAGGGATTAGAATTAAGCACCAAAAGATGGAAATGAAAGGAAGACAGGATGGTCAACCTAATTTTGAGAAGGCAATTAGGCCTAATTAGGTTTGAATTTGCACTACAAGTGCTACTTCCTTGCAACAAGTATCCAAACCAACACTTGGATCATGTGAGGAATGCATAAGGGCCCTACACACTGATTTAGAGGTCTTGGTGAATCCCCAAAGGAGAGTTATGTGGACTGTCCTCACTCACTTGATTGGTGCACACATGGACATGTATACCTAGGGCATCATGGAAAACCCATCTCCCTGTATTTTACCAAAACAAACCTGCTTAATCTTGAATCACATGGTTAATACATGATTTCCACAAAGGGTCATTAGATTCCCATGGTGGAAACAAGAAATATGCACAATTTTTGATGAAACCCTGATTTAGGGCCTAGAAACCAGGCAACAAGAATAACAATACAATAAATTTCAATGTACAGGGGTTTAGGACATGAGACAAAATGAAAGAGAAAGATACTTCATAAGGCTATCTAAATCTATTAGACTTTCCTTCCTAAACTTCCATACCAAATGATTATTCCATGAATTTGCAGGAAAATGGTGATCTTTATTAATTTAAATGCCAAAAATTACATCAGTTCTCCTACCACCCATCTATAAGGGATTTTTTAGGCATTCCCAATGGCTACATCCATTTTTCAAACTAAATAGCTATTTGGGAATGATTTTTACAATTTTTGACAAAAGTTGTCAAAGTTGCTTAAAAGTTGCTTGATAACTTTTTAGCAATTTTGCAATATTTTGCAATTTTGCACTCTAAGTGACCAAACTTGGTCCAAACCTATATTTTATGATCCCTAATGGATCAAAACATGAAAATAACCTATAATTTAGGTTTTGGACATTATTTGACCAATAGTTGACCAGGGGCTTATAAAATGGCAATCTTGGAACTAGGTCTTACAAAAGGTGTCCAATGTGAAACCATTGATTCTAACATGAACTAAAGGCCACTAGGACCTTCAAGAAAACCATAAGTGCCAAAAAAAACACTTAGGTTAACTAGGGTGCTCCTGCAACAAGATATTTTGATGAAAACTCCATTTAACTCTATCACAAGCCTTAGCCATATCCAACTTAATGAACATAGATCTCTCTTTTGAAGTATCCATAGAATGAATAACTTCAAAAGAAAAATCCCATCAAGAATCTACTTACCAGCCACAAAACCCCCTTGTTCCTCTGAAATCATGACTGGAAGGCATATCTTGAGTTTGTCAGCAATCAATTTGGTGATAATTGTGTACACAACATTACAAAGAGCAATGAGACAAAAGGAGTCAAGATTGTCAGCACCTTCTTTCTTGGGTATAAGAGTCAGTAATGTAGAGTTCAATGCATGAAGCATTTTATTATTCTAAAGGGATTCTTCAACCACCTCCAACAGATCCATATTAATAATGTCCCTAATTCCTGAAAGAATTCCACAGGAAAGCCATCAGGACCTAAAGCTTTACCTTTATTCATCCCAAACACAAACTCTTCAATTTTTGACATAAAAATTGGACAAATAAGAGTCGTTCATTGCATTGGTGATAAGAGAAGGAATGCAAGAAAGAATCAATTTTTTCTCCTCATCTGCAGGCCAAGAATCTTCAAAAAAAAAGGGTAGAATAAAAGTGAAGGGCTTCCTTGGTCATAGTTGACTGAGAGGAAATCTGAAGTCCTTCTGTAGTAACAAGAGAAGAAATATTCCCTTTATTATGATGAGCCTGAATAGAATGGTGAAAAGCAACAGTATTTCTATCCCATTCGCGCAACCAGTCAATGGTCCGAGCCTTTTGTTTCTAGTAAATCTCCTCCCAAAGCTCCCATTCTTCAACATCCCACATAGCCTAGGATTTGGCCCTACCAAGAGCCTCTGTGAGCCTAGAGTCCCTAATTTGGTGAGTAATCACTGCAAGATGATCTAGAGCATTCCTCTTTCTAGACTGAAGGTTCCCAAAGCAAGAAGTATTCCATCTCTTAAGATGATATTTGACATATTTAAGTTTCTTCTCAAAGACAAACATAGCCGTGCCATAAGATGGGTCACCCTCCCTCCACCACTTAGCCACCAAATCATATAGGGAAGAGTATCGGAGCCACATAAGTTGGAATCTAAAAGAAGGGTTCTTAGGAATTGCTGCAAGAAAAGAAGAGAACTTAATCGGCCAATGATCAGAGCCCCTCCAATCAAGAATTTCAGAACTCATAATCAGACCACCTCCTACCCAATAAGAGAACAACTACTACAATATTGATGTTTATTTTATGCTTGTTTCTTCTATTATTTATCTATCAATGCATTTCCTCTTGCACTCCATTTTCGTGATAAGTTTTATAGGAAAGTTCAAAGATGAAAAATTGCCAGCCATAGATAATATCAAAACATGACATAACATAATTAGAAAATAGGTTAGAATTTCACTTTTTCTATTGCGATTCCTGATTTTCACTTTTTTGTTTCATGATACTGAGATAGATGAAGATAATGCAGTTTGGAAAAAATGGCTACAGTAGGCGGAATACTACCATTTAATTTGTTTGAATCGAGATCAAGGTACTCCAAATTGGTCATGAAAAGTGTGGTTAGATTGGTGAGATAAAACAAGTATCCTTCTAACCAAGTATCTTCTGCCATTTCAGATTCATGTCACTCAGATCAAGATATTCTGACCCTCTCAAATATGTTAATGCACTCACCCAACTTCAATTTCAAGGTGGAGTACCTTGATCACAGTTCAAACAAATTAGATGTGTGAGAGTTCTTAGATTGACGGGCATTACTTTCTAGGATTGACATTTACAAAAAGTTTGCTAATTTGGCATATCCTCTACCGATTGGAAATGCTTTTACAATATCGTACACCTAATTATATCTTTGGGTCCTCCATAAACAACGTAAATTCTTATATCTCATCTTGTGAGTGTCATTCAAATCGCATTGCTTCTTTCATTTCTTGACGAAGCTGGAGAACCTACATTTTTTTGGGACCTGCTACTCTGATCTGGATTTTTCATGGCATGCATATTTATCTATATGTATAAAATTTAATTATTAATTGAGAGAACATTGATGTTTATTTAATACTTGTTTCTTCTATAGGAAAGGAAAGGATCTTTTATAGTCAACGAATACCAGCCATATGTTTTTTGGTCTACATATGTAGATAACAATATGGGACTACCCATTACTTCTTGTGGGAGGCACCTAACTATGCTACAAACGAGGAGTACATACCCTACTCCCAGTGGGTTTTGAACTTGTGACCTCTCTTTCAAGAGTACAAGTTCTATTATTTTAGTATCCTTTATTATCTATCAATGCATGTGTTTCACTCCATTTTCCTTTGTTAGTTTGTTAGCTTGGACAACTGTCCCACCACTTGCTAACAATAATTAATTAATTATTAATTATTTGTTTGTTTGATTCCCCTAGGTGACAACTAGAAATAAATTTTTTGATTGGTTGGGTGTTTTGTTTTTATCTCAGCCGTTGATTAAGATTTGATCTCAGCCATTGGTTTACCAATGAGGGTAGTATAAAAGGGGGTCTAGGGGCATTTGGAGAACATCAAGTCAGAGAAGTATTTCCAGTGTTAGAAAATGAGTTTGTAGTGATATAAAATAGTCTTGCAGTGTTAGCAAGGGCGCAATGATAGCGTTGGGTAGCAGTGGAGGAATATCAGCAGGAGGAGTTAGGAGATTGTCTAAGTTCTGCCAGTGAGAGGCAAGGACTTTTGTATCTCTTAATTTGTTGAAGATTAATATATATTTCTCATTTGCAGTACTAGTTTTCCCTTAGGGGTTTTTTCCAGGGATAATTTGTCCAAAAATATTGTGTTCTTTGTGTTGCATATTTCTTTTCGTATTTTTATTGGTGAAGTTGTAGTTGTGTTATTTTTTGATATTCAGTTGTAAATTTATTTTCAGCAGTTAAATAATCTTTATGAGATAGGAGATTAATAATCAGTGACTGCAATAGGAATTTTCACATGGTATCAGAGTTGTGTTGAGGGTAGAAAAGGTTTACCCTAGGAAAAGGAAAGAAATTTGAGTTTGACCCCTTTCGAGTTATTGTTTCTTTTATTTCTTTGAGATGGCCTCAACAGGTTTGAGAGATCAGGATAGATTGGATGGTGCCTCAAATTTTGGTGTCTGGAAAGCCAAAATTTCTTTATTGCTGGAAGAGAATGGTATCAAGGAATATGTTACCAGTACTGTAGCTGTACCTATAGATCTAGTACTACTTGCAACATACAAGAAGGATAATGCCAAGGTGAGGAGGATAATCCTTGACGGTGTCAAGGACCATATTGTTCCACATATCACAGAGTTAGATACAGTGAAGAAGATGTGGGACACCATTCTGAATCTGTACCAAAATGCTACCATGAACCGGAAGCTGATTCTCAGAGAAAAGTTGAGGAATACCGAATGAACAAGGGAGAATATGTTACATGTTACCTCACCAAGCTTAGACTTGTCAAGGATGAGTTAGCAGCTATTGGAGATAAGCCAGATGAAGACGAGCTAGTAAGAATAGCCCTAAATGGGTTTACTAAGAAGTGGGATGTCTTTGTTCAAGTTATTAATGGACGAGACACCTTACCTAGCCGGGATTGAATATGGAGTGATTTCACTCAGAAGGAGATTAGACTAAGTCTTGTCAATGGTGCCAACAATAAAAGTCAAAAAAGTGAGGTGGAACAGGAAAATGTTGCCCTAGAAGGTAAGGGGAAAGCAAAGAAGGGGTCGAGAAAAGGATCAAATTCACAAAGTAAGAAGAAGAAGGACCTATCTAAGGTCAAGTGCTTTTGTTGTCACGAGTTTGGCCACTATGTCAGTGATTGCCCGCAAAGGAAGGGTAAGAAGCAAGTGGCGGCTTCAGCAAGTGCAGATGAGCTCTCGAGTAGATTCGAGGATGAGTTCGCACTCATAGCTTGCATGATTAGCTCAACCTCACAGAGTGTTTGGTACATAGATAGTGGGGCATCATTTCATATGACATGAGTTAGAGAATACTTCTCCAGTTATAAGGAGGAGAGCATCAGTATCCAAATTTCTTTGGGAAACTTGTCCAAACTCAACTCAGTTGGGAAAGGGACTGTTCAGTTTCAGAGGGAGAATGGAAAGGTAATTCCTCTTCATGATGTGTTGCATGTGCCAAGATTAGGTATGAATTTGGTTTCTGTATCTGTCCTTAAGGATAAAGGGTATAATGTTCTCTTTAGAGGGATGCATGTTTTGATTAAGCAAAAAGATTGGAAATCACCAGTATCTATTAGAGTTACGAGCAGTCGGCTTTATAGGTTGCAATATGATACTCCTAAGGCACTCATGAGCAGAAATAACCCTAGAGATCTTGGACAGCTATGGCATAGGAGGATGGGCCATATTCATCATGGAGCACTTACATTGCTTCGTGAGACGGTGACAGGTGTTCCAGAGGTGAGCACAGAGCATGATGATGCGTGTAAGGGATGTGTGTTGGGAAAGTTTGTGAAAGCATATTTTCCAAGGAGTGATTCCAGATCTGAGGGTGTTCTTGATCTAGTACATTTAGATGTGTGTGACCTAATGTCGACGAAGTCTCTCAGAGGATATGAGTACTATGTTACTTTTATTGATGATTTCTCCAGGAAGACCTGGATATACTTCTTGAAGACCAAGGATGAGGTTTTCAGTCACTTCCAAGAGTTTAAGGCTCTTGTGGAGAATTTGATAGGAAAGAAGATAAAGGTTCTTCGGTCAGACAATGGAGGCAAGTACAAAGGAAATGACTTCCAGGATTTCTGTACCAGAGAAGGAATCAAGAGAGAGTGAACTGTTCCTTACAATCCACAGTAGAATGGAGTTGCTAAGATGAAGAACCGGTCCATATCAGAGGTAGCAAGGGCTATGCTACATGACCAGGATATGCCCTGCTACTTATGGGCAGAGACGTGTAGTACAGCAGTGTATATACAGAACAGGGTTCCACATAAAGTACTACGAAAGATGAAACCAGAGGAAGCTTTCACAGGAAAGAAGCCAGATGTTGGTCACTTTAGGTTATTTGGAAGTTTGGCATATTGTCATATTCCAGGTGACACCCATAACAAGTTAGATCAGACTGTAGAGAGGGGGTACTTTGTTGGGTACAGTAAAACCTCAAAGGCATATCGGATATTCATTCCAGGGACTAGACGAATCATTGTTCGGTGTGATGTCAAGTTCATGGAGGACAAGGCATTTAGAAGGTCCAGAGATTTTCCAGCAGAAGATCAAAGTAAGAAGTCAATAGAAGCTCTAAGGGTAGCTCAATCGAGTCAAGGGCAATAAAGCTCAAGTACAGTTACTAGTACAAGTGAAGGCTTAGGTGGTGAGAGTTCGCAGAGTGTGGAGCAACAGGTGCAACAGAGAATGCATCAAGAAGATATGGAGGTTGATATTTAATCCTCTACAGTTGGTAGCTAGAACCGTGAGGTTCAACAAAGGGATACTCAAGAGTTTGTGGGAACTCCTAGGAGGAGTACAAGATCAAGGAAACAACCAGCCAAGTTTAATGACTATGTGGCTTTAGTTAGTTAGTTGGTAGATAGTGAGCCTTCCAGTTATCAGGAAGCTACACAGCATCAGGTTTGGCGAGATGCGATGGTTGAGGAATATACCTCAATAATGCAGAATGATGTGTGGGAGGTAGTGCCTAGACCAACAGATAGGGCAGTGGTTGGATCACGCTGGATCTACAAGATCAAGCATGGTGCAGATGGCAGCATCAAGAAATACAAGGCAAGGTTCGTGGCAAAAGGGTTCTCTCAGAAAGAGGGAATAGACTATGAGGAGACATTTTCTCCTGTGGCTAGGTATACTTCTATACAAGCTATGATCTCAGTTGCAGCACAGATGAGATGGCATATCCATCAAATGGATGTCAAGACAACATTTCTTAATGGTGAGTTGAGAGAGGAGGTATACATAGAGCAACTAGAAGGCTTTGTAGCACACAGAAAAGAGACCCATGTGTGTAGATTGAAGAGAGCTTTGTACGGACTCAAGCAGGCTCCTAGAGCATGGTATGAGCGCATTGATACATACTTGTAGGAAATGGGCTTTGTGAAGAGTGAGGCTGATGCGAACCTCTAATACTTGTTGGTTGGGGGTGAGGTTCTCATTCTTGTTCTATATGTGGATGACTTGTTTCTTACAGGTTCACTAGGGCTCATAGAGGAGTGCAAGAGGGATCTTGCAGCAGAGTTCAAGATGAAGGACTTAGGAATTATGCACTACTTTCTAGGCATGGAGGTTTGGCAGACAGATGGAGAGATTTTCCTTGGGCAAGGGAAATATTGCATTGAAATCTTGAAGAGATTTGGGATGGAGGATTGCAAAACCATGTCTACACCCATGATCACAAATTGGAGGAAAGTAGATACATCCAGGGAGAAGGATGTAGATCCCACCTTATATAGGCAGTTGATTGGTTTGCTGATGTATTTGGTCAACACCAGGCCAGACATAGCATTTGTAGTTAACTCTCTTAGTCAGTTCATGGTGGAGCCAAAGAGAGTGCATTGGACAACAGCTAAGCATGTGTTGCGTTATTTGTGTGGTACAGTTGAGTATGGGATCAGATATGTTCGAGGTGAAGGTATCAAGTTGATAGGATATACTGATGCAGATTGGGCAAGCAATACAACGGACAAGAGAAGCACTTTAGGGTGTTGTTTCAGTTTGGGATCGGGAGTTGTCTCTTGGTTCAGCAGGAAACAGAAGTTCGTGGCTTTGAGTTCTGCAGAAGTAGAATACATAGCAGCTAGCATGGCGACGTGTGAAGCTATATGGCTTCGGAAGTTGCTAGTGGCCTTGTTTGGTCAGAGAGTTGAGACTACTGTGATACATTGTGACAATCAGAGTTGCATCAAGTTGTCTAAGAATCCATTTTTTCATGATAGGTCTAAACATATAGACATCAGGTATCACTGCATCAGAGATTGTGTACAATGGGGGATTGTTCAGCTACAGTACATAGCTACAGAGGAGCAGGTAGCAAACATTCTAACAAAGGCATTGGGGAAGGCGAAATTCATCTTCTTCAGAGATAAGTTGGGTGTCCTGCAGAACAACTTCCTCGCTAAGAGGGAGTGTTAGTTTGTTAGCTTGGACAACTATCACACCACTTGCTAACAATAATTAATTAATTATTAATTATTTGTTTGTTTGATTCCCCTAGGTGACAACTAGCAATCAATTTTTTGATTGGTTGGGTGTGTTGTTTTTATCTCAGCCATTGATTGAGATTTGATCTCGGCCGTTGGTTTACCAATGAGGGTAGTATAAAAGGGGGTCTAGGTGTATTTGGTGAACATCAAGTCAGAGAAGCATTTGCAGTGTTAGCAAATGAGTTTGCAGTGATAGCAAACAGTCTTGCAGTGTTAGCAAGGGCGCAGTGATAGCGTTGGGGATAGCAGTAGAGGTATATCAGTAGGAGGAGTTAGGAGATTGTCTAAGTTCTGCCAGTGAGAGGCAAGGAATTTCGTATCTCTTAATTTGCTGAAGATTAATATATATTTCTCATCTGCAGTACTGGTTTTCCCTTAGGGATTTTTTCCAAGGACGATTTGTCTAAAAATATTGTGTTCTTTGTGTTGCATATTTCTTTCCGTATTTTTATTGATGAAGTTGCAGTTGTGTTATTTTTCGATATTCAGCTGTAAATTTATTTTCAGCAGTTAAATAATCTTTATGAGATAGGAGATTAATAATCAGTGACTGCAATAGGAATTTTCACATCCTTGACAACACATGAGTTGTAATTTCATTATTTCAATTACGAATCAAGCCTTTCGCTTATTTGTTTCATGATAGATAGCTGAGAAGGAAGCTCTATTTTGTGTAATGAAATGGGTTCTAAGATATCTTCATATATTTAACTTAACAGTTACTCATGAGATATATCAAGTTGTTAGAAATGCTTTCAATGTTTATACAAAATACGAGTAAAGCTCTATTTTTGTGTTATGATATAGGCTCTAAAATATCTTCAGGGTACAATTAAATTGGATATTTTGTGTGGATCTATCAATGACTTTGGTTTAAGTGGGTATACATCATTTGGGCTAGTTTAATTGGGTATACAGTATTTGGTTCTTGCTGATTCAAAAAGTACTTAAGATTGTGTGGTTATGGGCTAGTTCAGAATCTCAGATGTTATTTCTTGATCTGGAAAAAGAGCAACCATCAGTCTCTATGAAAAATTATGACATTTGCAATAAAGTTTTCGATCATCTTTCATGAGGATGAGTTATTCAATGTTTTTTTTTAAATTAAAACAAATGACTGAGGATCAAATATAAGAAGAGGTATGTGAGATTTTTATGGTCACATGATACTAGAATTGGAATTTTGAAAGAAGTTTAGATTTACTGTGAAAATATACAAGACATGCGAAAGAAAGGGAGAATGCATCTGGGAAATGTAGGAAAATTCTTTAGGAATAGAGATTAGGACATGATCTGTAGGTTGGAAATAAAGATATATGAAAGTCATGTACAAGTCCACATAAAAAGAAGTGGAAGGCTAGAAGAAATTGGAATACTTCGAGATTTGGATGGTATGAACAAGATACATGGATTGGGGTCCAAATTTTAGAGGTGTGTAATTCTTTTATAAAGAAAAAGTAAAAATTGTAGGATTATTATCATGTGATTCACTTTGGATTTTAAAACATTTGGATTTTAGTACCAACATAAGATTCCCATTCACAAAACTAATTAACTTTATTTGTTACATTTACTTTCTTAAAAACTTGATCAACAAGAAGAGAGTTATATATCTGTAATGAAATACTTGCCATAATAAAAATTTCTAAAATTATATTGATGGGAGCGTTTTTAAGCATGCGCAAATTGTTACGAAGTGAACCAGTTCACTGGTCATACAAAAGCAGATAGTTGGAAAGGAGTGGACTATTTTTCGTTTATTTCAAGTGTGGGTGGAGATGTCCCAGGAAAAAGCTCTTTATATGTAGGCACGATCATAATTACTAAGATTTTTCTTAACAATAGAATAATCCACCGTGTTTAACCTGTGTTTATCGTCACCATGGTTTTCCTTACTTTTTCTGCTTGTTTCGTTGAATTTCAGGAAGGTGAGATCAGACGTGGAATTTGACGGTCACTCTTTTAATTTTTTATGACGGTTTTGTCATTTGTGTTAGAAAATAAAATAAAATTAGAAAATAATTATAAATTAGTAATTTATTAAAAATCTCATAATTAGAAAACAATTATAAATTAGTAATCTAAGGTTTGGGTTTATAGCCCACTGTGGAGAGTGGAGGCTCGAGGTGTGGATCATTCTCTAGATTCAAAATTTATTTAAATATATAATAAACAATATAGAAACAAACAAGTTTCTAACATATTCTTTAACATTTCAAATTTATTTAAATATATAATTAACAATATAGAAACATTACATTAAATGCTAATATTATAAATATTTTAAAATAGCATATATTTATATTATAAATTAAAATATTATATTGTGTATAATAAATCTTATATTTACGGTTTATTAATAATTTAAAATTTGAGCTTTTACAATGACTCTGTAGGAAATTCCAGGCCTGGGTAAGTCCCAAAATAATGACCCTATAGAAAATAGAAACAATTTGTTTCTATTTTCTAAATAAATCAATCCATTTTTCTCCATGAATTATAGAAAGATGGGACCTAAAATCAGATATCAAATGTTCTGTCTATCATACAATTAACCCATTTGGGTTCAATGAATTGGGTGCCGGAACTATCCGACATTACATTTCAAAAGTTTTATCAGAAATGAAAATGAATCCGTTTGGTTTCAAGGAAGTGCATACAGAACTATCTGAAATTGTATTTCAAAAGTTTTGTTAGATATGAAAATGAATTCATTTGGCTTGAATGAATTGCATGTCAAACTATTTGAAATTATATTTCAAAAGTTTTGTCAGATATGAAAAGTTTTGTCAATTTCTTTGGTCTCTAAAGAAATTAGGATAGTTATATTAATATTTCAGATTATTTTTTTCATGATTCATCATTGAAATGAGAGTTGCTGTAGGATTTTTCTGTTATATAACAACGTTTTTATTCTGGTGATAGATCTTTGAATGTGATAATGTTCTTTTTATAGCCGCTCTTTTATTCTGATGATGGATCATACAATATGATTCAAAACTTTGATGCAAATAAATCTTACACAATTCATAAGTATATCATAAAGTTGCTTCCGAATTTGATTTTGTATATTTTTTTATCAACTTTCCTTCTAATCACACTCTGTGATCCATTATTAGAATGTTAAAATACCAAGAAATGTAAAAGTGGAATCACTGTAAAATTATAATGGCAGATCTGACTTAGCTATAGTATAATTTAAATTTCTTTTTGTGCTGGGAAAGCTCAAACTTTTTCTTTTTCAACAACAGTAATATAATTTTTGAATTATCTCATTCTTCGGCTCTCTGTGTGTGAATGTTTTTTTTGACAGTTAGATCTACTTGATTTGCTATTCAATATTGGAGAATAACTGAAAGACATCATGTGGAAAACAAAGCTAAAGGTCAAAGGAACATATAGGGAGTCCCAAGGAGGAGAAATAGAGAAATGCCTCAGGGCCTTAAACGGAGTTGAGAAGGTTACAGTTGATTTAGACAAGAAAATAGTTACTGTGGAACACATTCCAAGTTTTCATGGCGGATCTGAGCTGGGTAATTATTACAAATATTTTTGAAAAGAATAATGAATTTGAATTTTTCTTTGTATATAAAATTAAAACATATAACCCATTATTACTTTGTTATTTAACTTGCTATAATATCATTTATATTTCCTGAAAAACATTTTGCAATATCATTCTGATAGAATATTTTCAACACGCTGTTGATCATTTGATCATGTGTGTGCAGCTAAAGAGCTACAGAGGAATTCCTTCAATGCCGCAGTTTCAGAGTTTATCCAGAATAAAATTTGATCAGATACATATCAACATGTATAGCGCGTACATATATTAGTAAATAAAATTTATGAGCAGTTCTTATGTGTTCATAAATCTCATGGTTGACGTCCATGGAAAATATAAATTTTGGGTTTATAAATTATTTAAATATAATAAGTGTTATATGTCAGAAGGTACTATTTTTGAAATATAGGTCAATAAGTTTGCCTCTGAAAACTTCACTTTGAATCTTAATAATAGTACTACAATTTCAATTGATGTAGAAAATATCTCTTATTTATCAACGTAAACTCTGTTAAAAGAATTTAGTTTGTTCTATAGATATCTGTTTGGTAGAGTTTCCATTACTAATTATATGGATGATTATAATTAAATTATTGTTTTGGAGTATTTTTTATTTTAATATTCAAGTATTTTTCTTTTAACAAATGATATTTACATTGGAGTATATTTTTGAATTAATTATAAGATTTTTTAATTGAAGCTGAATTTTTTATTTATATGTTTTTTTTTTGTCCATTTGTTATCATAAATTCATATAGTAATATTCATAGAATTATGGAACATTAAGGATAGAAATATTTATTGGAATATCATTTGTATATAAGAATTCTTTTGGATTAGTTGTCTAGCACATACATATATTATTATTATTATTATTATTATTATTATTATTTCTTTCTTTAGAATTGGTAAGTTTTCATCCATGCCAATTACTTATAAATGTCATACATCGATGAGTTTTTCATCTTATATTTCCTTCATATTGTATATTTGTTCTCATCTAGGCCTATTTGATACTCGTGTCATATATCAATGAGCTTATGATCCATAAGTCTATGGGTTAATAACCTTAAGAGTTAATTCAACATTAGATCCTTATTCTATCTCTTCCTCCACCAATCTCAATAATTTTGTCCTATTAATTTATTTTCTTGTCGTAGTATTAAGAGTGTTAATAGAAAGAAACTAAGTAGTAGAATAAGAAACATATAGTGGAATTAACATACATTACAAAAATATTTAGCAAATGAGTAAAATAAATTAGGAATGGCATGATACAGTCATCCCACTCACTACTTTAATTCCAATGCTTGGAGAATGGATATTAACTTGTTTTATTGGGGATATGTAAAATTCAACTAATTTTTATTACCTCCACTTTATTCTTATTCTTCACAAGAACCTTATCCACTTCTTATCCTCTTTGAACCATTGTAGAATATGAAATCATGAAAATCGTAAGGAATCATCTAATGAAGACATTTTTCTCAAGCAAGATCTAAATCTTGAACCTATGTCTAGTAATGGTTCTCGCGATTCCACTTCCTCCAACATTCAGTCATCTTATAAAGGAACAAAGCTATCCAAAGTCTCCCCATCAAACAAAGAACCTAACGATTTTCATGCTAACTAGTCTAAATCTTGCATTCTAGTTTCATTTCTTATAGTTGCTATGCATTTCATTTGATAGTCTTTGCATTCTCATTTTCAAGCTTTCAAGAGCAAAGCATGCAAGTCTATGCATCTTGCTCCATATTGCATTGAATCTTCCATTTTGGAGTAGTCAAGTCACTAATTTCTCTGTCTAATCTGATGGACAAACATGAGAATCACACTCGCTTCAACTAGGAAGCAATAAGCCGTTTTCTAAGGGTTTTTTTAATCATGCTTTGAATCTTATGTTTTGCTAACCCGTTTTGATGCAATGGTTTATTGAAGTGTTTTGTTGTAGATTCTAGTTGCACATTTTATCACACACATTTTTGGCACCCACCGTGGGGCAAAAAGTTGTGTTTTGCTCCATTTTTATGATTTTTACATATTTTTTTATGAAACTATGCTTTCTGTCATACCGTTCTCTATTCTCTGTTGTACGAAAAATTGTAGATTGGTACTTTGTCATATGAGAACTGGTATATTGTCGTATGAGATTTTATAAACTACCTTTTGTCATACCAGAGCATTATATTTGTCGTATGAGCTTTGGTGAGACTCTGTTTCATCGTATGACAACCCCTGTTTTGTCATATGAGATTTGATACTAGTCTGTATTCTGTACTTTGTCATTTCAGAAACAACAAGCATTTTTAGAAGTTCTCTTGAGCTAATTTCTAATTTCTAATCCTTGCCATGTCTTCTTTGGTCTTTTTATTATCTTTTTTTGCAGCCTAACTGGTTTTTTGCAGAATGTTTTGAGGAAGATTCACTTGCCAAAGCTATACTTGCACACTACTTTTCTTGGTATAACTACTAATGATTTGTGCTTGTAGGATGCTTGTCAAAGAAAGTTTTTTTTTTTTTTGAAATTACTAATGGTGTTTGCAGGTTGCCTTGAAATCACATCAACCAAATGATCGTGCTTGTTAGCATTTTCCTTTGATTCATAGGCACATAGATTAATTAGAGGGATCTTTTTGTTTGGCTTGAAGCAAGTGTTAGGGGAGTATGCTCTCTTTCCTTTTGGAAGATCAAAAACCTAGACTCACTTTGTGCTAAGAAATTAAATCTTTGGGGAAAAGAAATTAAAGCGTGTCTTGCGTGTGTGTGGAGAAAATTATATTGGATAAGAGAGTATGCTCTTTTCTCGTTGAGGGAAAATCAGAAATCTAGACTCCTTTTTGTCGCCAATCCATTTACTTTTCAAGCTAAGCCTTTAGAGGGCCTGTTAAGGGAGTAATCTCATGGGAATGACCTAAGTGGGGAACAAGCGGACCTGGCTACTTCCACCCCACTATAATCAAATGCTTCCTTCAATCCAAAGAGAGGGAAGACATTGCTAGTTTTATCTTCAATGCTTTCTCATTTGTAGGACCTTGTTGCCTCAGTCTTGATAAGCAAGAGCTACATTTGATTGGGTGCTTGTAGGGCCATTTTTGGTCTCAATCTTGTTTACAAGACTACAAGGTAGATACATTCAACTTCTGTAGGGCCGAGAGGTCTCAATTTTGCATGCAAAACTATACATTTTGAGTGCTTGTAGGGCTATATGCCTTAATTTCTCTTGCAAAACTATAGGGGATAGTCATGAACGGATGAAATTACTACACACCTTTAGATAGAGGCTACCCGATCTACCTCCAAAAGTATCATAATCTTTGTGCAAGGATCGATCAAAGTGGACTTTACTCGGATCACCCCAAGATTTTTACACCCAACATATGTATACCCAAGGATCTTTGAAAGCATGAATGTGGCATGGGGGAGCTTATGTGATTCGAGCATTGAGTCTCTTTCCAAAACCCACAACGTGCCTAGTCCTAGCAAAAGCCAATATCACTTTGTGTGAGGCGAAGTAATATCAAGCGTGGGCAAGGATTGTGATACTAAGCCAAATTGACTATAGGGTAGAAAGTGTTTGGTTCTTTACATCTTGTGCTTGGCGTGCATGTACGCTTTGAAACTTGACAAATATCTCTCAAACATAAACACTTAGACAATAGACAAAAGATAAACATCAAGACTTTCATGTCACATTTTCGATGGAATTGTCCAAAATTCTTACACAACAAGTGGCAAATTATCCTAAGGTCTTTTGTCATTTCAGACTATTACATTTATCATATGAGAACTTGTCTAGAGGTGGAAACTCATATGAAGACCCTTGTATTATCGTATGAGACTTGAGTTGGAAACAGTCCAGCATTGAAACATTTATCCTTTGGTCACATCTTTGTAACAACAGCTATCATACCTTATCACGGTCTTTTTTTTAGCTCTTGGATCTGGTGGTTATACTTGTTATTGTCCTTTTGGCTTAGCTTTTCACAAATCTCTCAAACATATTGGCCCTTTATCTTCGATTCTTTATCAACTTTGTCGCAAGTGTCATCTCAGCAAGTATTCAGACCTCAAATGTGTGATACCTTGCACAAGTTCAACAACCGAACCATACCTTCTTTTTTATCAAACAAATCTTTAAGCTTTGACAATCAACTTGACATATTGATCCTCTAGCAATGTTAGTCACAAATTTCTGTACATGGTACAAACAAGAAGTCAAAAGGCTGATCTCGATTCTAAGGGAAAAGTTGTAGATGACTTTACTCAAGATTTACCTTCTTGTCAAAAACCCAAGACAGACCAAGAAGTCTCACGAAATGAAATTCCAAATCCTCAACCAACGATACCATTGTTTGATTCCTCAAACTTGGCTTCTCACAACACATCAACGATGTCGGCCTATGATTGGGGATCCGAACATGAACATCAAAGTCAGCATACTAGTGCCTCTTCTTCTATAGAGGAACCCAATTCTAAAGAGATTAGGAAGTTCTAACAAGACAAGAACTTTCAAAAGATGATGCAAAATATCATGCAATTAGACAAAGACAAGTACTTTATGCATTTAGTCTCAATAGGTGTCAAGCTCCCACCTAACTTTGACATTGAAGGACACATACAACAAGAGGAAGAGTCACCCATTACTATAATTAATCAATAATTACAGGATATGAGATGTGAACTAAGGGAACTCAAAAAGACAAAGGAGCAACCTCCTAGCAAGTACTCATTGGAGTCCATTTTCCCGTTCCCATTTGCTAAAAACTTGCACATGCCACCTTTTCTGCCAAAGGTTGAAATCCCCAAATACGATAAATAGAATGGAGAAGGTGGTCCCAAAGACCATGTGAGGGAATTTTGTGCCCTTAGCATGCAGTTTATGCACGAACAAACATATTTGATTCGATTACTCCCTCATATTCTTAGTGGCCACACTCTAGTATGGTTCACAAAGCTCATGCCAGGCATACAAACATTTGACGAACTGGTTCAAAAATTTATTCAAAACTACTCCTAAAATATCTTGCACATAGTCACTATGCTTAATCTTTGCAACACCAAACAACACACGGGTGAACCTTTTGTTAAGTTTTTACAAAGATGGAGAGGGGTATTCGCGAGGTACCCTAGACAAATACTAGAATCTGAAAATATTGACATCTTCATGAATAATCTAATTCCCGAAATGAACTATGCAACGCAAATGCAAAAACATACTTCCTTTAGTGACTTGGTTGATAAAGCCATGAGAATCGAGGATGTTATCATCAGAAAGGGAGATATTATTCTGAATAAAGACAACAAATCAAACAATAATAATAACAGTAAGGACAAGAGAAAATAATGGAACAAGAATCACAACATAGTCAATGATGGCATCATTGACTCCCCTGAAATAGAATCTAATGAACCAGTGTTCAAGCTTACTACTAGCATATAGGGAGCCAAGCAGAGTTCAGTTACTCCTAAGAACCCTAAAAGCACTAAAAGTACATAGAAGGACAAGGCACCATGGATTCCTTGACCAAAATGAAATTTCACTCCTCTTGGAGAACCTTTGGAGGATGCATTCAAAACATTGGTTGCCAATAAGATTATTACAATCCCTAATTCAAAACCATGGGATCCTGAGGTAAAACCTCGATGGTGGAATGATGACCACTATTGTGAATTTCACAAGAATAAAGGACATTTGATGAATGAGTGTATGAAATTGAAGCATGTGATTCAAGATTTAATTGATAACAAAACCATCACGGTCAGTACCCATAGTTCAAATGATGATCACAAAGCTTTCAAGCAGCCTCTACCATCCTATGAAAAGGGCGAATCATCACAAACTATAGAAGCTGCTATCAATCACACATCTACCCACGCTGATAGTGTGATTCACATGCTTGAACTCTCAGATGAGTATGTCAATGTGATCATTATCAAAGAAAAGGAACCTAATTATGCTAACGTAGTTACTAGAGGTCAGAACAAAGTCACCCTTAAGGGAGTGACATCCACCTCTGAAAAAGAAATGGTACTGATAGACAAACCATCATCATCCAAACAAGCCTCTACCAGTTACAACTTGGTTGATCAGTTGCAACGAACTCCTGACCATATTTCTATATTAGAGTTGTTGAAACTCTCACCCTCACATAAGGAAGTCCTTGAAAATGCAATTACTGAGACCAATGTTCCTAAGGGCCTAGATATTAGTTAGTTTCAGACTATGGTTAATCATCTGAATACCCCTCACTACCTATCTTTCTCAGGGGAAGATGACAAAGCTCTTAGTCACCCACATAATCAACCTCTGCACATAGAGGTTTTGATTCACAAACATTGAGTCAGGCATGTTTTGATAGATGGAGGTGTTGATTTAAATATTTGTACCCTCAAGCTAGTGAGAGAACTAGGGTTTTCTGAACACACTATTGATCCTCGAAGGAAAATTACAATAAAGGCATACGATGAAGAAGAATGACCATCCAAAGGACTTATAGTTCTCTCAATCAGGGTGGGTCTTGTCGAGAGGAATGTCACATGCCAGGTACTTGATCTACCTCTTGCATACAATATACTACTAGGGAGACCCTGGATCCATGATATGCAGGCAGTCCCATCCACATACCACCAATGTGTGAAATTCCCATATAACAGAGTTGAGGTGACCATTCCACCTGATAGCATTTACTCCTGTAATACCCTAAAGCAGGCTGACATCATGGTTCCTCACAATAAGGAGGTATTACAAAATTACGAAGCAGCTCAAAAAGCACTTATGCAAGACCTTGAGGCAAAACTTAATTCACAACACAAGTATGGGGGAGTATCACCTGGCTCCTTTCCCTGTCTCCCCCAGATCTAATGGCATGCCATCCTCATCTTTCCTACCTTCAAATGGAAAACAAGTGGAAATACACGAAGGAATTGGAATGGTGAAAGCACAGGTGTCACTTTCAGAGGAAAATGAAGAAAAGGTTGTTCTTGCCTGGTTGTATAGGGAAGAAGAGAAAAATAATGAAGCAACACATGTATAAATATGCCCAGATAAATATGGGAAAGGACATCAGATGGTGAGACAAATGGGATATATAGGTAAAGGGCCCTTGGGTAAAGATAAAGGCCTTGTGGAGCCTCTCCGCGCTGAATTTTGGGATCCCGTAGATTAAACAGGCGTAGGATACCATCCAAATAAGGATCATTCTCCTCTTGAGGATCATCATCCTAATATCACTCACACAGATGTCTATGATGCAGACACTGATAGCGGAGATGAAATCATCCTTCATCCCTTTCAGAAGTTAATGAATGTCGTTGTTGATAATACAGCGTATCAAGGGGAACCATATGTCCACTCATTTTCCAGAACTCACTTTAAACCAAACAAGTCCAAAACCAGTACTATGGAAATACCAACCCAAGGATCAATGGATAGACACCCTAACTGGGGGCAATTTGTCTTCACTTCCCATGTCCTTGACCTACCACACTTTTCAAATGATGGAGTACATGCTGTTGAAGAGGTCTCTCCTCATGCCTCTCCAAAATCAGAAGATGATACTACTCAACATAGTGCGGATCAACAAAATGAGTACCATAATTACCTAAGTGTCCCGGGGACCCTCTCTCATTTTCTAGAGGATAGAAATTAGGCTCCTATTCAGTTTGATTATGGTCCAGGAACTACTCTAATGGGACAACATCCTAATAGGGGGCAAGCTGTGACTCCCACACATGTGTTAGAATTACCCCATTCAATTGAAATAGACTCTAATGAGTATGAATGGGATTCCTTCTCTGTGCTACCATGGATATTGAGGTTGATTTGGTTCACAATTTTGAATCATATTTTTTGCATGAAGACAATATCCATACCAATGAACTTCTGAGTGAGCACCCCGAACTAGAACACATTCCCATTCCCAATGATAACTTCGCAGAAGACAATAGACCACCTCTTTGGCACAACATGAACTAGAATTTTGGGAGAGAATGTGAGAATGCTCTTGTGTTAGCTATGCAAGATTGGGACACTAACAGACGTTATAGCCATGCTAGCACATCCACTAGCAATAGAAATGATCCTATCTCCAATAGCCACATTGATGGACCCTGGGTACAATGGGAGCATGAAATAGAAGAAAATGATGACACTTGGGATCTCAGGGATCTTCAAGAACTAGAAGAAAGTGGTGACATTTGGAATCTCAGAGACCTTCAAGAACTGGATATGGGTCCCCCACCACATATTCCCTCTAGGAGAATCCAGGTTATATCGATGAGTGTATTTATAGAACATATGGACACTTGAGAGACAAGAAAAACTAACAATGCTATATTAAACAGATCGAATCCTCAGACTACTAGCAACGACTCCACTAGACGAACTAGGATGAATCACAATATAGGAAACCCTTTGGAGAGTGTCATCACTGATCTCCTCTTTCCCCTTGAAGACTATGATTGGGATAACTTGGTGCTATCCTTGGAACCTATCGAGCCCTTACCACTTGTCGATCCTAAATTAATTGACTAGGATCATGATGCCTCCCTAGATCTTGTCTCAGCTCCTAACAACTATACCTTGGCTTGCTACCTAAATGCTATTGAACCCCTTACCACTTCCACCAGTGCAACGAGCATAAGCATGATAGAGGAGGACATCAAGTTCCCCAGCCTAAAGAAAAAAAGATAAAATGCAAAAAAGGACTAATGGTGAAAACCACCTTGTGGAAGTGTCAGATTTGAAAATATTAATAAAAAAAGGCATATCCGATGGTGAAAACCTTTCTAAGGCACCTAAGGATGGGGAACTTGATCTCCTCCATAATCATATTCAAGAAAGATCCTTAGTACTCATAGAACCAACACATGCAGTAAATCTAGGAACAATAGAAGCTCCTCAACTCATCTATCTAGCACAATCCTTGTCTGAATGAGAAAAGCAAGAGTTCACTCAATTCTTCACAAGAAAGAAAATCAACCTTGCTTGGTCTTACTTAGATATGCCAGGTTTGGACACGGACCTAATTATGCACCATTTATCAATTGCTCCCAGAGTTAAACCAGTCAAATAGAAGCTCTGAAAGATGCATCCTCATGTGGCACTATTGGTCAAAGCTGAATTGGAAAAATTACTAAAAGCAAAATTGATTCATGCTATAGCCTATGCACATTGGATTTCTAACATCGTCCCAGTGATCTGAAAAAATCTTATCCCAAGGATGACTTCCCCTAACCCAACATTGATATGACTATGGATCTCATAGCTGGTTACGAGATGTACTTGCTAATAAATGGATTCTCTGGCTACAATCAGATACGAATAGCTCTTGAAGATCAGGAGATAACTGCCTTTACCTGTGCATGGGGGATGTTTTGTTGGAATGTCATGTCTTTTGGTCTCAAAAATGCTGGGGCAACCTATCAGCAAGCCATGACCACCATCTTCCATGACATTATGCATAAGAACATGGAAGATTCTGTCAATGAAACTCTAGCTAAGTCTACAAAAAGAGACACTCAATTGAAAGATTTGGAAAAGATCCTGGACATAATTGAGCAATTTAATCTTAGACTAAACCCCAAGAAGTTTCCTTTCGGTGTAAATTCTGGAAACCTACTAGGGTACATTCTTTCAGCCAAAGGAATTGAGGTTGACTCAAAGAAAGTAGAGGCAATCATTGAAATGCCACCTCCTCGCAATATCAGTAAAGTTAGGACTCTACAAGGATGGCTTCAATCCATCAGAATATTTATATCTCAAATAGCAGATAAAGCACAACCTTTCACAAAAAAATTGCATAAGGGAGTTACGTTTGGCTGGGATGAAGGGTGTGAAAAGCACTTCCAACAAATCAAGTAATACCTTGCTAATCTGCTTGTGTTAATGGTACCTATTCTAGGAAAGCCTCTCCTTCTATACATCTCAGCTACAGACACATCTTTGGGAGCTTTGTAGGCACAACAAGATGAGACAGGCAAAGAAAGAACTATATACTACATAAGCAGGACCATGGTGTCTTATGAACATAAATACACTATCATTGAGAAAGCTTGCCTTGCTATATTTTTTTCTTCTCAAAAAATACGACACTATATGCTGGCACACTCTGTTAAGCATATTTCCAAAATAGATCCTCTCAATTACTTACTAACCAAGGCAACTCTCATAGGTCGGTTGGCTAAATGGGTCATGGTTCTCAATGAATTTGACATCGAATACATTCATAGAAAGGAAATCAAGGGACACGTTATTGCTAATCATTTAGTTGATGCTCCTTTAGATGACACACGTCCACTGCTGATAGAATTTCCTGATGAAGCCATTTTATATCTTACATAACACACTTGGACGATGTTCTTCGATGGATCCTTTACACAACAAGGAGATGGCACCAGAACCCTCTTCATCACACCACAAGGATATATGATACCAAAAGCTCATAAGATGATGTTACCTTGCACTATCAACATCGCAGAGTATGAAGCCTAGGCCAATGGTCTTAGGATGGTTATTGAATAGAAAATCACTGAACTGCATATTTATGGCGACTTATAGTTGGTAATCAACCAGGTCAACAATCAATCTCAAACAAATGATGATAAACTGCTGTCGTATAAACGGATGGTCGATTGTCTTAAAAAATACTTTGTATTTGTTACTTTCCAATGGATACCGAGAGAAGCAAACAAAGAAGCTGATGCTATGGCTATGTTGCCTTCCATGATGCAACTTGAAGAACACAATGCTCGCTATGACTTCCTGGTGGAGGAACTCTTCTTTCCCACCTATGATTCCCCTGAATCTTGAGTCGTGTGCATCCTCATAGGTACTGACTTTTCTCGATATATGCATATCTACTCTTACCTCCAAAACCAAACCTTGCCAAACAACATATCAAGAAATGAAAAGAGAAGCCTTATAAGGAATGCATCCTGTTACATTATCATGGCTAACAACCTGTACAGAAGAGGTCTTGACGGTACTCTCCTTAGGTTTCTATAACATGACAAGTCTAAGGGCGCGCTAGAGAAATTCCACAAAGGTGTTTGTGGATCTCATTCGAATGGTCTTTCTTTAGCTAAGAAACTCCTCTGAGTAGGGTATTACTGGCCCTCTATGGAAAAAGATGTTATATAGTTTGCTAAAACATGCAAGAAGTGCCAAACTCATGGCATTTTGATTCACACTCCTGCATGTGAGCTATTACCTTTTATTACTCACTGGCCATTTCAACAATGGGCCTTCGACCTGATTGGACAAATCTACCCATCATCTTCAGGTGGGCACAAATTCATCATAACAACCATAGAATACTTCACCAAGTGGGTTGAAGTTGTACCCTTGATCAAGGCTATGGGTAAACAAGTATCCATGTTTATTTTGAACTATATTATTTGCAGATATGGTATCCCCTCATCCATTGTGACATACAATGGAGGAAAATTTAAGAACAAAGACATGGATGAACTTTGTGATAAGTTCAAGATTACCCAACACTGTTCTTCTACTTACTAAACTTTTAGGAATGGACATGCAGAAGCCTCCAATAAGAACATATTGAAGATCTTACACCGAATAGTAAGCAAGACTGGAAAGGACTGGCATCTTCAACTCAATCCAGCCTTATGGGCTTATAGAACAAGTATTAGGACACCTACAGGGGAAATGCCATTCTCTTTGGTATATGGTGCAGAAGTTGTATTTCCCATTTAAGTCGAAATACCTTCACTTTGAGTGAACCTGCATGGACTCATCACAAATGAAGAATATTAGATCTCCAGAATCCAAGAACTAGAATTACTCAATGAGCATAGAAAAGAAGCATTTGACCATGTAAGGGTCTATCAGAAGAGAATGTCTTGAGGCTACAAAAAAAGGTGAGACCTAGATAATTTCAGGTCAGAGACCTTGTGCTCAAAGAGAATCCCAAAAATCAACAACATCGTGAACAAAAAGGGAAATTTGAACCCAGCTGGCTGGGTCCCTTTGTGATCATTGTAGCATTTGGCTCTAGGGCCTATTAGCTATCCAATCTAGAAGGGGATATCTTTAATAATCCCGTCAATACTATCCACCTAAAGAAATTCTATTCTTGAGCATTCTTCCTGGTCAGCAGCATATATGATCCTGAAAAATGTCAAAAAAAGTGAAAAGCGTAAAAAGATCAAAAACATTTGAAAA
>MU223902.1:423414-442037 GCA_018584345.1 Thuja plicata
ATGACCATCTAATCTGATTTAAAACAAAAATAAAACTCTATAAATAGATTTACATTGCTTTAATTGACGTGTAAAACTCAGATCCACAATTTGCGGGTTCTTGATCTATCTGTCGGTTCTGATGGTCGCTTATCTTGATCGTCGGTGTTCCTTTCTCTGAACATGTCATCGGTTATGCTTGTCTGTTCCTGTCGGTTGATTCTGGAAACTGTGTTGTCGGTAATGATTGTGTTTGCCGGTGGAGCTTGTGTTCCCCGGTGAAGCTTGTGTTCGTTGATGAAGCTTTTCGCATTTATACTTAGCATTTTTCTCAAAATTCTTTGTGCTATCGGGTATGCTTTCATTTCACAAGTACTTCTTGTGTTCCGTCAGTGATGCCTGTTGTCTGCCAGTAATGCTTTCTGACTGTGTTTTTCCTCTAAGTATACTAATGGAAAAATAATGTCTTCAAATTTTCATGTATGTTGTCTGTTATCAATGATTTCCTATGTTTTCTTTGATTGATGCTTGTTGTTGTAGTTCCAATGATCCTTATGTCAATACAGTAGGGTGTATGTGGTAAGAGCTTCTGCATTTAGGTGGATAAGCCACACATCCCTCAATCCTACTCTCTTGCACTATACGGTGAGGTTGGTACTATCTCCTTGTCTGTTATTCTCCTTGTTTTAATAACAACGCACTCATGGTTATCTTGGCTCTGAATGCCTTGATGCTGGTGTACTATTGTTATATCAAAACTAGAAATAGTGTTCAGGTCATCTCGATGCTTATGCCTAGATGCTTACATTCATTTCTCACACCTATCCAATGAAGGGTCGTATTCATATCTTTATAGCTCCTTAAGCACTAGTAAGGATTGTATTGACTCTAGTGTCCCAAATGTCCAAATGATGAAAATATTGTGACTATAGAAATCGGTGACTTGACTCGTGTCATAGGTTGAATTTTTAGGCTTGCATAAATAGTATCATAGTCTACTCCATCCAATCATCTAAACACGGAGCTATCCAGATAACCAATTAAATCCTCTAATCCTCCACTGACACAATCAACTGTATTTCATCTCCTTAAGGTTACTTACCTGTGTAGAAAGGTTAATGACAAGAATAAGAGGATAACATACATTCAGCAGAAACAAAACATGTATGAGTTACAAGAATCCATTTTCAAGACCGAAATCAAAATCCGACTATGTTTTGATCCTCAAAAATGCAATTTAACCTAATCTTAACAAATGCAGTTGATTATTAAACACTTTCCTCACAGGACTTTGATTCAAGATTCCTTTTGATCATATTTCTTGCACACTCCCCTCTTCAATCCACTTTGGTCACACTTGGTCAAACAAGACCTAAAAATAGGCTCGCATCTCACATTTCTCAATACTTTTTTGATCTATAGGCTTGTACCTCCCCTCCTTTCAATTTTTTTCCCGAAGGGGTAGTACCATTATATCAAAAATTTGATTCACATCAACAAGTTCAATCTCTAAGGGCACTAGGCTCTGACTTAAATCAAAGATCTAATCAAGTGATTCTCATCACTGCGCATCAAATATCAAAACTCTAGGGGCATATTAGGTTCATCGCACCATATCAATCTGAGAACTCCCCCCAATCTAGTAATTGGCTTCATCAAGGTGCATATCAAGTCAATTATCCCAATCAATCAATCAATCAAATGACAACCAGTCTCATCGCACCACATCTGGTTGGTTAGTCATTCCAAAAATCAATCTTAAATCAAGAAATCTGTTGAGAGGACGAAAATTTAGTTTTATCACTTCACATCAAACTAAATGCTTGGAATCTTCTATCAGTCTTCACTCAATCAAGCCCAGAGTTGATATATTCAGATATCTTCTATCAGTCTTTGCCCAATCAAGTCCGGAGCTGATATCTTTGAATCTTCAATCGGTCTTCGTTCGATCAAGTCCAGAATTAGTTTCTGATTTGTGGGATAGTTTCATCGCTTCACATCAAGCTATTTCTAGATTCAAGCTATCTTCAAATGTTCTTTGATCCAATGTGTTCCCAAGTCGATCACACATTAGTCAAAGAGGGGCAAATGTAATCACCCAAAAATGGTCCAACAAACTCATTGCCCCTTTTCTCAAATATTTTGGTCTTAATAAATCCTAAATTTAAAACATTATTGCTAGATTCTAAATTATTGAGAATTTAATCAAACTTTCTTACATAAATTTAATATTAACTTGTTGAATCAAAACATCAATCCTCAAAGCCTAAAATCAAAAAGCATAAACATTGGGATAAAATCAAAAAGTCTTAAGTCTCAAAAAGTGAACCCATTCACACATGGGTGTGCATTCACAAATCAAATAAAATAAATAAAAGAGAGGAAAATATAGATTTTGTCTTATTCTCCTCACAAATTGGCCAATCAAAATCACTTTTTCATCTCACATGGATTGAGAGGAATTGCATCACCACCATTGATCAAATTGTTTTGCCACTTAATCTCAACCACTCATTCCTTGGAATCTCTTATAAAAGGGATGGCTCCCTTGCTCATTCATATAGAGAAGATTTGGAGTAGATTTATAATGCTATTTTCATCCTAGATTTCATAGTGCATTCATAGTTATTTGCTCTCATGTTAGTTTCTTGCATTGTTTAGCTTCATTTCCTAGCTTAATGACATTCTAGTTTTCATCTCATAGCTTTATCTAGATGCATTTTTCTTTCCATTCCTAGTCTAAATCTTGCATTCTAGTTTCATTTCTTATAGTTTCTATGTATTTCATTTGATAGTCTTTGCATTCTCATTTTCAAGCTTTCAAGAGCAAAGCATGCAAGTCTATGCATCTTGATCCATATTACATTGAATCTTCCATTTTGGAGTAGTCAAGTCACAGATTTCTCTATGTCTAATTTGATGGGCAAACATGAGAATCACATTCACTTCAACTAGGAAGCAATAAGCCGATTTCTAAGGTTTTTTGATCATGCTTTGAATCTTATGTTTTGCTAACCCCTTTTGATGCAATGGTTTATTGAAGTGTTTCGTTGCAGATTCTAGTTGCACATTTTACCACACACACAATAACCTTATGGATCCACCTAGCTCTTTCACTGTCCTCTTTTATTTCCAATACTCTACCTTCCACCCCCTTAGATTCAGAAGGTGGATGGTTGCATTTACTTGCAGTGAATACAAATAATAGCCACTCAAAAAATAGCCCTAAGAATGGTCCCATAAACTAGAAAATTAAAGAACTTGTATACCAAATGAGATATTATCTAGCAAGCAAGTGTAACTATTGAATCCCTAAGTAGAATAAATATCTAACAAATGAACACCATTGGTCAATATCAACATGGTCATCTCTTTCCTCTTTAAACCATCTACTCATGTTTCCTTACAAATAAAATTTCACCTCCAAAAAGCATGTAGATTAATGATTGATTCTACACACACCATTTGGATGTCTAAACATCACCCAATTTCCATAGTGCCAATATCTACAAACAACAAACCACTATTTATCATTTTTTATCATATCAAATATTATCAAAGGTATTAATATTCACTCTCAATTAAAATCTTACCATAAGGAAGACATGCTTTTTGTACACCTACAACTCTAACAAAGAGATTTTCCTTTGTTATTAAAGTAAATTTGTAGTAATAAAAAATGTTTTAAAGACCTTTGTGAATGATCTTATCTTTTTTGCAACATCTTAATCAATATTAGATTAGCTGAACATGCTAATATTATCACTTTTAGTGATAATCATACACCTTATAGCGATTTATGTAATAACTTGATGAATAAAACATGACACTGATATTGATGATATCATAATTCCTCACATATGCATTTATAATATAACTTTTAACAAATATATCTTTACAAGTCCTAATTTATCTATTAACTCTTAAAATATTTTCTCACACTTCTAGAGGAATCAATCACTTTTCTAGGCTAGGGAAAAATCATTTTAAGGGTTGAGTGTTGTAAAAATTTAATTTGTGAAATTGAATAATCTTTCTTTCACTTTGAGATCAGATAGAACCAAATGGACATTCTTGAAGGATATAGTCAACAAGTTTTAATCACAAAAGGAAAAAAGTTACAACTTGTAGTAGTATACATTATATTCTTGGCCCTAAAAATTAACATAAGATATAACCCTAATTAAGATAATGAATTAATGCAAGAGCATCTAGCGTGTAAGAGTAATCTTGCATCACCCAAAATATATTGTTTAATTTTTAATGATGAGCCTCTTAAAAGGCCATCTTTTCCATGTTTCTTACTTTCTTTTCCAATAGTTTGCTTATGAAACAAAGAGTTTAAACTTATGATTTTATATGTATATTTTATATATGTAAAGACATAAGCAGGTAAATGGATGGTAGGAACATGATGTATTTTTCTTCGAACTGATGGATAGAAGTTGTAGGATATAAGTAGTTGCATGCTAGTAAATAATCATATCTCCTATGTTATGTTTATGGATAGTCTCCTTCCTGTAGCTGAATGTCGTGCAAGAGTATCAAATGAAAACTAAAACTTCTTTCTTAGTATTAAATGATAATATATATTTATGTGTCGGAAGTTGTTTGTGCTAACCATTTTGTAGGAATCAAGTCATGGTGCCTTCAAGAATAGCATCGTGGTGCTGAAGGAGTCAATGATAGTCATTTCTGCAAAAGTGCCATCTTATCGAAGGAATTAAGAAGTTGAAGAAAGGCGTGCCACAATAATTTCACGGAGGAACAAGTCAATTCAGTTCCTGAGTAAACACAGAGCACAGATCTAGAACCACCACATGCTATATTCTGGGAGAATTTGAAGACTTACTCTTACTATTTGATATTTTCTATTATGAGCACTTTGTATCCATTAGTGATCCTCATTAATGGACTGATCCTATATTTAGGGAGTAGTGTAGTTTGTCTTTAAATAAGATGACTTTTGTAACTCTAAGAGAGTCGCGAGCTAGATGATATAATTTCTGGAATAGAAGTTGACATTGTAACACTGTTTTACTTTCCAAGTACGTTTTCTCCATTAATGAATAGAGTGCATAATTTGAGTTTCAATCTCTTATCTTCATTGCATTTCTATTCACTCATCCAAGGGGGCCCACATGGTGAGTAAATCATTTTATTAGATTAGAAGTTATTTCCTTGTTCATTAAGATGTAAATAGAAATTTGTTGTTCCTACAGCCACTGGTAACACAACTGGTGGACTGTCTCTGTGAGGCCTAACCCAACACGACATAGATTAGCTCTATCTTTCACTCAAATGTTCTCTTTTTGAAAATAATTATGTTCCATTTAGGACTTAGTTCTGGTGATTTAGTATAATGGAATAGTATGTGGATGTAAGATGTAATCAAGATGCAAATTATTAAAGAGTGCTATGTTATGCATATGGATTAGATGCAGATATTGTTTAAAGTTCAAAGAATCATTGATACATATATAAGTGAATGTATGTTCTACCTTGCATTATGTATTCTTCTATGCTTAAAGTATAGATTTATTGGACCTACTGATGTGTGCAATGAGTGTGCAGGAAAGAATGACCATGGAACTAATCGAGGATTCAAGAATGGACCTATGTGAAAACCGTGATGCTAAGGTCTTGTCTATAAAGAGAGACATGGACTTCGTTGTATTGTATTTTTATTCATAAAAATGTGTTGTATGATTGTATTTAAATTTTTGAGTAAATGTGTAATAAGTCATGCTTATGTGAAATTATTGTGTCAATTGACACATGTGCACCTTTTGTGTTGGCATGGCTAGTGAATGTGACTAGCATAGGCTTAACTTTACCCAGGAGTTACCTAGTATAGTCCCTATGCTCACCCTTAGGTTTAGGAAGATAAGATTGAGATAAGGATGAGTCAAGAGAGATTAGATTGAGTCTTGAGGGTTGGATTTTCTAGATTTAACCTTGGGTGGAGTTTAGGAGGGTCATTTGGGATCCTAGGGAGTAACTAGGGTCAAAACTAACTACCCCACTTGGTACCTTAGGGGTTAGGAGTCATTTTCAACTCATTAAGAGCCTCAAAACTCATTTATGACTCCCCTAAAGTCACCATTTTGGGTAGTGTCGAATTTGAAGAGTTGTAAGACTTTGATTAAGCCATCCCTTCTTTCCTTACAAGCATTTAACTCCATTTATGGAGAAGGCAAGTGTGGAGAGTTGATGGATTAGGGTTTCCCCTCTATTTATCACTCTTTATATTTTAGGAGGTTTTCCTATATAAGGAAGGGATTAGAGGGAGTTTTGGGTACACACCCACTCTCTACCTTTAGAGACAAATTCTTTTGTATGAGTAAGTTTTGGAGAGAAGGAGAAGGGTTGGAAGGGAAATCTCTTCACAATCATTTTTGTAATTTCCATAGCTTGGATTTGAGGTTAGTTTCCTTAGAGTAAACATGAATTTA
The DNA here is from genome assembly GCA_018584345.1 of Thuja plicata. Lineage (NCBI taxonomy): Eukaryota > Viridiplantae > Streptophyta > Pinopsida > Cupressales > Cupressaceae > Thuja > Thuja plicata. The sequence goes on from MU223902.1 coordinate 429,849, forward strand.
TGTTTTTAAGAATGTATATAGCTTGAGCTCCATTAATGGAGTCTTGTATGTGGTTTATGGACTACTCCATGTATGTTTTATTGAGTTCATGTTATTTTTTTCAACTGCATAGGTTTTCATGGAGTTTTTGTGTTAAGTCTTTTATGAAGTTTTGGTTTACTCCATGTATGTTTTATTGAGTTCTTGTTTATGTGGTATTTTATTTGTGCTCATACTTGTTTTGGGAGTCTTCAAGGAACACTCATCCTTGGGAGGATAGAGTACCTTAGAAGGGTGATAGGTCAAGACACCAGGAGTGTAGAGTCTCCAAGTGTGGAGGGATGAACATGGGTATATGGGTGCCCATGATGCCAAGCATGCCTAAGGGAATTTGGGGGTGATAAGGAGAAGTTAGATGGATAAATGCCACGGCTTGAACCTTGTGAATTTTGGTTGTTTAAATTCATGTGTGACTTAATTACAATTTGTTATGCTTTGGCTTCTCCTCCTGGGCTAGTACACTATCACCCCACTTTTGGAGAAGGTTTCTTGGAGACCTTCTTCTTGTTAAACCTTGGAAGGGAATTTCTTGATGAACTATTGTCGGTTTCAAAATTGTGAATACTTGTTTGTATGTATGTCTCTCATTCATTTCTGGATCCCCTAGCTCAGGGGTGGCCTTGCAAAGGCCTAGGTTGGGAGGTGAGCCTCGATGGTCAACCGAAGATTTCTATGCAGGTTCAGTTTGAAGATTTTGGAAGGCTTCTATTGGTATTCTTATGGGAAACCATATCTGGTGGTCTTGTGATCCTGAACTTGTTTTTACGACAAAAATGTTTATTATGAAGTCTTGTAAAGTTGTTTTGGGTAAGAGGGCTTTGTGTAAAAGTATTAGTATTTTTGTAAGTTGTAAATCAACTATGTTATAGAGAGATATTTATGTGAATACAAGAGAGAGAGAGAGAGAGAGAGAGTGATTTCTATCTATGTTGTTTAAATAATATTGATGGTTAAATTATTTTTTTGATAGAATAAAGTTGATTAGATCAAGTTCAAAGTAAAGTATGTGTTTAATAGATTAAGGTTCAAATAAACCTTATTCCTAATTTATGTTTGTGTTTATTCAATTTAAAAATAGTTTTATGCCATTAATGAGGAGGCAAAGGTATTTACATTAAGGGTGAAATTGTAACTAACTTCTTTTAAAAAGGTCATAGAATACTTGGATTAAGAAATTTATTATGATAGGTTTTCAATCTATTTAAATTATAACGTTGCAAAAAGGGTTTTTAAAGAAAAGAATGACTTCAACTCCTTTAGTTAATTTAACTTGTTTTAAAGTATTATAAGTTCTTTAGTTTATTTTTAGATTCCTATAATTTTTAGGGCATGACAGTTCCTGCAGCATAGGCGAGTAGAGTAACCCCTATTCATGATTACTGTTTTCTTAGAGTAAACACATTTACTTGAGATTGTATAGATTCCTGAAGCATAATGTATTTCAATTCCATAGGTTTAGTCATGATAATAAAGAAGTTTTGAAGCATATACTTTGCAAATACCATTCCAAGTTTATGTCTCTGGTTGATAATTAAATGAGACTAAATAATCTACTTAGAAGCCCTTTAGGGTGTCCAATCCTGAAGTAGCAGTCCAATGCTATGTGTTTCTAAGACAATTGTTTAGCCAAGAATTTTTGGCGCCGCTGCCGGGGATGGTGTTAGTTCAAACCTACTGTGGTGTTCATGTTTCTAGTTTTCATAATCTAGTATTTAATTTCAAGCAATCCTTTTATACATAGAAGAAGAGATCCTCGTGGGAGATTCCTTCCTCATCAATACTAGGGTGAACCATTTTATATTTTCAATCCTGAGTGTAAGGAACCCCAAGTAGATAGTGAAGAAGAAGATTTGTTTGAAAACCCATTTGTTGACGCCTAAGGAGAAATTTCATCGCCATCGTCCTCCGAAGAATCACTACATTTGGAAGTATTTTTTGATGAGCCTAAGTATCAAGACAACCCATTAGCTCTTATCATCTATCAGACTCAACAATCAAAGCAACCAGGAACTCCTCTAAGGATGGCTCAGCCTACCTTTCCCTTCCCAATTCCTCCTCAACAGGGTAACCAAAACTTGAAGCACATTCCAGCCGTTGCACTACCAAAATTCTATGGACTTATCACCGAAGATCTAGAGACCTTCCTCTTCGAGTTTGACATTCTCTATAGGAGCTATGACTACAAAAATGATGCCCATAAGCTGAAGTTGTTTCCATCAACTCTTAAAGAGGTTTCTCTAAGGTGGTTCATGGGCCTCAGAGCTAATGCTGTAGCAAATTGGAACGCTATGAGAAATATATTTCTTCAAAAATATAAAGAGTACTATAGAGGACAAGATTTAAAAGGAGATGACATCTTCAAGATGTCACAAAAAGAGGATGAAACCTTGGAAGACTATGTTTCTAGGTTTATGTTCAACCTACTATGCAACACTCAACACCAATTGAATGAGTAATCACTGAAGCATCTGTTCCTCAAGGGTGTCAATGATGGGGGCATAGAAGCCTTAGACCTTATGGATGGTGCAGATATCACTCAGAAAAATATGGGCATATATCAAGACAATATGTCTGAATTACTCAAGAGCTACAGTAAAAAAAGGAAGAGGACTAAGGGACCTCCCTCATAAGACAAATGGCTCTGGAGTGTCTAAGATAGAGATATCCAACCTCCTGTTTGACTTCAAGAAGGACATCATCAATGATGTATCCACTCAGCTAGACACCATGCAAGCTCGAAGGAAGAAAGAGGATGTAGAAGCTATGCTGGCTAAATTCTGCTCCCACTACAGAGAGAAGAAAAGGAAGTGTAAGTAAAAAAATTTTGCATCTGTGGACACTACCTCAATGCCCACCGAGTTCAAAGAAAATGATGAGGAGAATGGAGAAGTCTTTTATGTGGATCAAAGGTGACCATGGGCTCAGAGACAAGGTATGCCTCAAGACCCCCTGAATAATTTTGGTTATAATAATAATAGTAATTAGTGGCAAAATCAAAAACCCCACACTTCTGGCCCTCAAGGACAAAATTGGAATCATAACTGGTCTAACCAGCAGCCACAGAATAAACAAAATTTATTAGTAGCCTCAGTATAACCAGAACTTCCAACAAAAGCCTCCATTTAACCCTTAATAGTAGCAGTTTAACCCATACCAATAGTATTTTAACCCATACCAGCAGCTACAATAGAATAACCAATGGAAACCACATGGTAATTGGCAACAACAACCTCAGTGGGGACCCAATCAGCTTAATTAGCAACAAGCTATCATACCTCCACCTCCACAACATGCTATTATTCTTCCGCCTCCTATAGCCAATAATAGTCCTTAAAAGCCACAACTTCCTACGCAAACAAATCCAAGTCCTAATAACAAGAAGCAGGCTTATTCACTGCAAGAGAATGACATCCACCTAAGATCAGGAACCACATTGCCTGCACCAAGAGCACCCATAATAACTGGTGTTTCTGATACTGAGGAAGTTCCTGACAATCAAAATATTGTTGTTCCACCTGTTGCACCACCTATTCCAGCTGAGAAAATTTCACCTTATCCGCAAATATTGGGTCAACCATCAGTAACCCCTAAAGAGAATCCTATTGCAACTAATCTGATTAACCAATTGAAGAAAAAAACTGTCCAAATACCGTTATTAGATGTCATCAAAGAAATTCTCATTTATAATCAAGCAATAAAGGAAGCTTGTATCAAGCACCCTGATAGGAAAAAAAAAGATCCTAATGCTATCCATATTCTTGTGCAGCTTTTTGATCTTATGCTTAGTAAAGCCTTGATTCCTAAATACTCTAATCCCACGAGTCCAGTGGTTACCATTCACATTAATGACATACAAATACAGAATGTCTTGGTTGATTTAGGGGCCTCTATTAAAGTAATGACTATTGATGTTAAGACTTAGTATCATTGGGTTGAGGGAAACACCCACCATTCTCTAGTTAGCTGATAATTCCACTGTCAAACCAGATGGTATGGTAGAGGTTATTTTTGTCACACTAGTTCTTTGGATTACCCCTCATATTTCATCATCTTGTCCCCCGAAGCCACACTAGGAGGGTATCCATTAATCCTAGGAAGGCCTTGGTTAGCCACAACAGATGCTTGCATTGCATGTCGCTAAGGAAAAATGACCATATCTGATGGCATTAATACCAAGAAATTAACTTTGTATTCTCCACCCAAACCCCAAGCTGAACTTGACCATGTTGTCTGGCCGGATCTAGGAGATGCCCCCATCGAAGCCAATTCAATATGACAACTTATGGTTATTGGTATAGACCCATTCATGGCCTCGCAAGAGGAAGATGACATACTAGTAGCAATCCCTACAAACCAGTATGGATCTGAAGAACCCTCTTGTCATGTTCCTGATTGTTCCCTATAAACCATATTGCCCAAGCCGTCCTCATCTAAGTTTCCTGCAGCACCTTATTATCTCCATACTTTGTTACCCCATGAAATAAAGTCACCTTCATTTGCAGAAGTTCTTATGCTAGATAAAGTCACAAGAATACAGATTGCCTTAGTTAAGTAATTTAATGTCAATAAGAATCTCATTGAATCTCAGATGTCTAGCCTTCTCTAGCTTTTAAAAGAGAGTCGGCAACCTTTTGCATGGGACTATACTGACATGAAGGGACATGACCGAAAATTGTGTACCCATAAGATCTATATCAGTCCTGAGTCTAGACCTATTAGGAAAGATCAAAGAAGAATAAACCCTACACTAAGAGACATAGTAAATGCCAAATTGCAAAAAATCCTCCAAGATGGCTTTATATATCCTATTTCTGATAGCCAGTGGGTCTCCGCTCTTGTAATTATCCCAAAGAAAGGTGGAAAATGTTGAGTTTGTGTGGACTATAGGGAGCTTAATAAAGCCACCAAGAAGGATCACTTTCCATTGCTCTTCATTGACCAAGTACTTGACAACCTTGCTGGTAAGAAGTATTTTTCATTCCTAGATGGTTTCAGTGGCTACAACTAGATCCAGATATCACTAGAAGACCAGGATAAAACAATGTTCACCTATCCATGGGGAACATTTTCTTATTCTGTATTGCCATTTGGATTATGTAATGCACCTACTAATTTTCAAAGGGTGGTAATAAGTATTTTCTTTGACATTGCTCCTGACTGTGTTGAAATATACATGGATTATTTTACTGCATATGGAACTACATTTGAAGAATCTCATGCTAATGTGGGAAATGTTCTTAAAAGATGTCAGGACTACAACCACTCACTCAATAGTGAGAAGTGTTATATGCTGATGGAGGAGGGAGTTGTCCTAGGGAATTACCTCTCATCATTTGGTATCTAGGTTGATCCTACAAAGATTGCAGTCATCATTACACTCCCAACTCCAACAAAGCAGAAGGATGTCCAAATTTTTCTTTTTCATGTCGGTTACTATAAGATATTTATCAAGAACTTCAGCAATCTTGACACGCCATTGTACAATCTGTTGAAGAAGGAAGCAAAATTTGAGTGGATAGCTGATTGTGAGCTATCATTTTAGTAGTTGAAAGATGTGTTGACAAAGACCCCTATTCTTAGAGGACCTGACTGGAAGCTACCCTTTCATATCCCTACCGATGCATCTGACTATGCCATTGGGGTAGTGTTGGAACAAAAAGAAGGTATGGTTGAGTACGCAATTTATTACATAAGCAAAAATTTGCAAGGTGCTGAACTAAATTATACTATTACTGAAAAGGAACTACTTGTTGTAATCTACGCACTAAATAAATTTAGACATTACATAACCGGTTATGAAGTATTTGTTTATACTAATCACTCAGCAATCAAATACTTGATGAAAAAACCCACCATTTCTTCTAGGTTAGCCCGTTGGTTACTCCTCATGTAGGATTTTGATATAACTATCATTGATAAACTAGGAAAAGCTAATGTGGTGGCTTATTTCCTCTCTAGATTACAAGTTCTTGATGATCCTGCAGCTTACAATATGTGGTATGCTGACATCACCAACTACCCTGCTACATGAAGAACACCACCCCATTTTTCACCGCGAGAGCGCCATCTACTGGTTGAGAAGAGCTTCAACTTTTCATGGATCTCTAGATTTATGTTTTACAGAGGTCCTAATCAAGTCACCCACAGATGTGTTCATGAAGATGAGACCTATGACATCCTTCGGGCTTGTCATGATGAGCCATGTGGTGGCCTTTTTGTAGGAAAAAGGATAGCATACAAGGTGTTAACTTGTTATTACTGGCCTACCTTACATAAATATGTAGCTAAGCATACTAGGCACTGTGACCGATGCCAGAGGATGTGATGCCACACCAAGTCTAATGAAATTCCCATCCAGTGTCAGGTGGTGGTAATACCATTTGACAAGTGGGGCATCGACTTTGTTGGCCCCATTGAGCCATCTTCCCATGGTAATTCTTATATCTTAGTATGCACTGATTACGCTACAAAATGGGTTGAAGAAAAAGGAAATGAGGCATGCAAGGGATCATAAGGCAACAGAGTTTCTCTATGAGTTTATTTTTACTAGGTTTGGTGTGCCTTGAGAAATAGTAACAGATCAAGGGGCATAATTCACCTCTAATCTTATTGTTGAATTGATGAATGAGTACACGGTGGGGCATGGTAAATCTTCACCATACCATCCTGGGGCCAATGGGCAGGCTGAGATCACAAATTGGGAAATAGAGGCCATTCTGACCAAAATATTTGCTGTACATAAAAAGGATTGGGCTGCTCGCCTTCCTAAAGCCATTTGGGCTTATCAAACCACTTGGAAAACCACTACTAGATTTACTCCTTTTGAGTTGGTTTATGGAAAATCTGCATCCATGCCTATTGAGTTTCACCATAAGACTCTCAGAATAGCATTGGAGTTAGATATTAACCTGACCAAGGTACAAGAGGATAGGCTCCTGCAGCTCAATGGATTGGATGAATATAGGAAGTCTGCACTTCACAACATAGAACTGATACAGAAGCAGCGCAAGAAGTGGCATGACAGATTCATCAAGAAAAAGAATTTTTCCCTTGGTGATTGGGCTTTTCTCTATGACTCCCTCTATTAGCATACTCAAAGAAAATTTTAGACACGTTGGTTAGGGCCCTATGAAATAGTCTCAGTTTTTGATAATGGTGTCGTTCAACTATCTACAATTGATCCTGTCAGATTCAAACTCCTTGTAAATGGGCATTGTCTTAAGATATATCACAATCCTGTGAGTCGTCAAGACTTCTTGCAACCATTCCAACAGAGACTAGATAGCTCCACTCCTGCAACCAAAGCATCTGGGTCTTCCACCCAGATTTCTGCCAAACTATGATTTCATCACAGGTTTCATAATAAACATTTCACTCCCATGAATTGCTTTCTCTGCAATAAAAATCCACCTCACCTCCTCTCTTTTCCATGTGTCTGTTCCATCGCATCACTCCATCAGTGTGTGTAGCATAGTAGCACACTCTTCCTGCAACAACTCTCAGGTTAGTAACACATACTTTTGCACATGTATTATTTTATTCTTTTTTTTTTTGAAAAATGTGTTCTTTTCTTTTCTTATTCTTGCACACAAAGGTTTTGTGGGACCCATGCCTTACACTTAGTTGGGGGGAGGGGTTATTTAATGCTTGTTTCAAATATTTCCAAAACAATTTTAGCATGCAAAAAGGCAAACTTTATTTCTTTCTTGTCTTTTCACGGTGAACGCTGTCATGTGGGAGCTTTTCTGTCCTTTCATGATTAAGTCATCATGATTTAAAAACAATTTAAAGTTAAGGTTCACTTAATAATAGCATTTTTGTGATGTGTTCGGGTGGTGAACCTTAACACGTGTTCGGGTGGCGGACCTTAATAATGGCATTTTTGCGACTTGTTCCTACAGAGCCATTTTTATCATCCACAATGGGCGGAGACCTTCTGAGCCACGAGCCTATAGATCATCAAGTTTTACTTGGGGACCCGGCCGCCTGTGAATTGTTTCAAAGAAGGGGATGGTCGGATTACTGCTTAATCCTTAATGGCTTTGATGAAGTTATTGCTTTTCAATTTCTAAATACTCTGAACAATGGGTTTGCAGTAGTGAAGGGTCTGAGGATAGAATTCTTAGAGTACATCATGGCATAAGTTTCAAAGTTTCCATAGGAAGGAGAAAAATGGAGTAAGGATATTGACTTGTGCTCAGCCATGGCATAATTTACCCTACATTGTGACCCACAGTTGGATATTGATAAGAAGCAGGGCACTCCAAGAACATCATTACCCATGGATTTTATGCACCTAGCTACATTCATAATATCCTACTTCACCTATGAGGGCCGTTATAAGTACTTGCATGGACTGCATTTCAATATTCTAATTGCCCTCCACCATGAGAAAAGGCCAGTAAAATTACCTAGTTTTCAATTTAATATTGTGAAAAAGTAGGCGTCTCTTGTATAGTCAGGAAAATCTGAATCTATTTCCCATCACTATTTAATTAAGCTAGTTGTAGAAAGGGAGTTAATTAAACAATCAATTGGGACTTGGGAATAATTCTTGGCCATGGAAGAAATAGCACTTAGAGTGGTTGGCCCTAGAGGCTAGGGTGTAGGTAGAAGGGTTTATATGGCAACGGATGTTCGTAAAGTAATACAGAAAATAGGGCCCGTTCCTGAAGCATCTTCTTCTAGACCTACCCTATCTAGGAAAAAATCTTGCAATGTTAGCACTCCTTTGTCTGATAAAAAGAAAGGAAAAACTAGGGAAGCCGATGTCACCCCTAATACTTTACCTTCTAAAGAAATTAGGTCTGTTTTCATGAGGGATAAAGGTAAACCATAGAGACAGAGGATATAACTCCATAACAACAACTACCTGATAATGAAAATATTGGAAATATAGCTGAGGAAACCTTGCCTTCTCCCAAGGAGGCAACACTAGAAGAACCTCTTATAGCCATTATGAAGGAGGCATCCTCCAGCAGGAAGAAATGCAAGGACCCTCTGAGCTCTTTTCAAAACCCTGTCAGGAAAAATGATAGATTTTCTGCTATTACCAATAAGTCAGACAAAACCCCTGATTCAGTTATAAATGTTGAATCGTCTAAATCTGCAGAGAAGTCCTCTTCAGAGGAAATGGCTCCAAAAAGAATAGATAGTGACACCCTATCCCACATTATGAATGATAAAGCTATAGTTGATCCAAAAATTGATTGCATCCTCATAGACAGTAATAAGGATTCTGAGGAAATAGAGGGGTTTTTCAATAACTTTGTCAAGCATGATTCTGATGATAGTTTAGAAAACCTACCCCCCGATGAATTCCTTATAGTAGATGAGGAAATTGTTGAGGAGGTATTTGAACAAATGAGTAGAGATGGATTGGACACACTGGTCAAAGCAGCTGAATCATCCCAAGTGGATGATTCAATAAAGACCCTTGTCATATGGAAAGGAAAAGCTTCCATTGATGAATCCTGCCAAGAAGAGGATTCAGTGAAAACTCATGAAAAAGGAAAAGGGGCTAATTCCACTGAAGAGGAAGTATTAAAAATCCCTCAACCTACATTTGGGTGGATTAATATTATTTAGAAAGAACCCATGCCACCACCGGATTTATCCACACCTTTAGCAGCAGGATTGGTTTTCTACCAAAACTTCACATGGGAAAAGGCACAATCAGAACTGGAAACATAAAAAATGAAAAGAATAATTGAGGAACATGCTTGTCAACTTGAGTAGAAAAAAAATTGAATTGTAGTATTGGAGAGGAGAATTGAGTAGATCACTGAATTGATTCCTGTAGCAATGGCATGAAGGTCACCATCTCCATTTTATGCTTTGTTCCTTAAGGAACAATTTCTTAACTTTTAATTGACAAGGATTGTAGAGGGATTAAATACTTCAATTGCTACACATCATGAATTTTATGATGCCTTCCAGTCAGCATCCATGCCCATCAAAAACCTGTTATGTGAATTCTATTTACACAATTTAGCTTGGCCAGACAATAGGGATTGGAATTCACTTCTGTACGTGTGAGATGTTCAGCTGAGGGAAGTAATGTCCTAGATTCAGAATGAGATTAGGAGAGAGCACTAGGCCCTACCATATAGAAACAGTGAGATAGACACACCCCTCATGATGAGACCCAAAGTTTAGAGTTCTAGGCAGACTTTCCTTGATTGGATCTCAATCATAATGAATCCTAGTGGGTCTCGCAAGGTTCTTCCAGTCAGAGAGTAGGTATACACAGATTGGGAACAACATTCATCACAAGATACTAAGGCTGCAATTGCATCTTTCTGACAGAGGTGGATACAGATGCCCTGTGACTTAAAAATCATGGAACCTCATTCTCCAAAAAATTTAACTCTTGCTACTTGCCGAGCCCCATGGTTTATAATGTTGGGCCAAACATTGCTGCATTATTGGATGCCCTTAAGGTTTCAACCTCCTATCCTCCTGCAGCCTTTCATGATATGATTCAGGAAAGAAAGAGGTGGGACAGGCTTTGGGACAACCATGGATATTTCAACTATGTTGTTGATGAACCAAGTGAAAAGACTGCCAGTGACCTGAGGCTTAGGGCCAAGATCTGTAATTTCATGATTACTGGGGACCAGCAATAGTGCATTTTGGGGGAATGATGAGCCTCTTAAAAGGCCATCTTTTCCATGTTTCTTACTTTCTTTTCCAGTAGTTTGCTTATAAAACAAAGACTTTAAACTTATGATTTTATACATATATTTTATATATGTAAAGACATAAGTAGGTAAATGGATGGTAGGAACATGATGTATTTTTCTTGGAACTGATGGATAGAAGTTGTACGATATAAGTAGTTGCATGCTAGTAAATAATCCTATCTCTGATGCTATGTTTATGGGTAGTCTCCTTCCTGTAGGCGAATGTCGTGCAAGAGTATCAAATGGAAACTAACACTTCTTTCTTAGTATTAAATGATAAAATATATTTTTGTGTTAGAAGTTGTGTGTGCTAACCATTTTGTAGGAATCAAATCATGGCGCATTCAAGAATAGTAGCATGGTGCTGAAGGAGTCAACGATAGTCATTGGTGCAAAAGCACCATCTTATCAAAGGAATTAAGTAAGCGGTTGAAGAAGGGTGTGCCACAATACTTTCGTGGAGGAACAAGTCAATTTAGAACCTAAGTAAACACAACACGTAGATCTAGAACCACCACATGTTATATTCTGAGAGAATTTGAAGACTTACTCTTGTTGTTTGATATTTACTATTATGAGCACTTTGTATCCATTAGTGATCCTCATTAATGGAGTGATCCTAGATTTAGGGAGTACTGTAGTTTCTCTTTAAATAAGATGACTTTTGTAACTCTGAGAGAGTCGCGAGCTAGTTGACATAATTTCTGGAATAGAAGTTGACATTGTAACACTATTTTACTTTCCAAGTACATTTTCTCCATGAATGAATAGAGTGCATAATTTGAGTTTCAGTCTCTTATCTTGATTGCATTTCTATTCACTCATCCAAGGGGGCCCACTTGGTGAGTGAATCATTTTATCAGATTAGAAGTTATTTCCTTGTTCATTAAGAAGTAAATAGAACTTTGTTGTTCCTGCAGCCACTGGTAACAGAATTGGTGGACTGTTCCTGCAGCATAGGCGAGTAGAGTAACCCCTATTTGTGATTACTTTTTTCGTAGACTAAACACATTTACTTGAGATAGTATAGATTCCTGAAGCATAATGTATTTCAATTCCATAGGTTTAGCCATGAGAATAAGGAAGGTTTGAAGCATGTATAGTTTGCAAATACCATTCCAAGTTTACGTCCCTGGTCGATAATTAAATGAGACTAAATAATCTACTTAGTAGCCATTTAGGGTGTCCAATCTTGAAGTAGCAGTCCAATACTATGTACTTCTAAGACAATTGTTTAGCCAAGCAGTTAATAAGGGTTTTTTTTGGTAGAGTTACTATTTTTGGTAGGGTTACCATTTTTAGTAAGTTTTCAGTTTTGCACAAAAACATACATTGACCTCCTTGTTGATGTTTTGTAGGTTCTTACAGATAAATCCTCTAAGACTATTGAATCTCTCTCTCTCTCTCTCTCTCTATATATATATATATATATATATATATATATACATGTATATGTATATATTAT
>MU223902.1:459630-497537 GCA_018584345.1 Thuja plicata
AATTTAATTAAAAGGGAGATTAAATCTTTTAATTAAATAAGAAGAATTTTATTTAATTAAAAGAGAGATTAAATCTTTTAATTAGATAAAAATGATCAAACCTTAGGAAATATTGAAATAATTGAATTAATTATAATTTGATCAAGGAAATTGATTTGAATTGAAAATGTTTCAAAGCATTGATTCAGAAATTTGATAAAATGATAAAATAATAAATGGGGCCCAAGGTCTAGGCGACCATTTTAGGGTGCATACATGAGGAAGAGAAGAAAGTAACCATAAATACTCAGGCTAGGTTTTTTGGGTAATTTAAAAGAGTGGAAAGACTCCAAAGATTAAAGTTTCCACATTTTTTGGAAATCTTAATCTAGAAGAGTTGATTTATGGGATCAATGATATGGAAGGGTATTTTGAGTATGAAGAGTTAGAAGATCTTGAGTGGGTCAAGTTTGCAAAGACCAAGCAAAAATTTCATGTTAAGTTTTTTTCTAAAAGAAGTTCAGTTAGAGAGGAATATAAGAGAAAAAGAAAAAATAATGAGATGTGATCAGACGGTGGAAAAATTGAATAGATGACTCATTCCTATAGACTATGAGATTGATTTTCTAAATAAAATGGAATGGTTGAAGCAAGCTGGAAAATCTGTGAAAGAATATATAGAAGAGTTTGATCAAGTCCTAGTGAGAATAGGTTAATTCTAAGGCCAACAAGGGGAAAGTTGTTTGTTACATAAATGGGTTGAAGCCAAGTATTCAAGAAAATTTGATAATGGTAAGAATATCTACCATTTTACATGCATATCAATTTTTTTTGAAGGTATAAGAGAACTAAATAGGTGGTTTGAGAGAAGAAAAATGGAAGAGGTTGTAGTGGAAAGACCAATGGATAGTATTTATGTAGGCTGAAATGAAGACCAGAAGAAGAATGATGAATCTAGTAATAGTCAGAATCAAAGGGGAAATAATTCCTATCATCATCGCAATCAAAATAATGGAGATCAAAGAGGACAAGGAAGAGAACAAGGACTAGGAAGAGGAGTTTTTTGTGGAGCATGTTTTCATTGCAGAGAAGGACATAGAGCATATGTGTGTCCCTAACATCATGGGAGGAAAAATAGGATACCAGAGGGAAATGTATGCATAGAAGGACATAGAGCTAATTGATAAGAAAGAATTGGTGGAAAGGAAGAATTTATTTGTACAAGATTTAAGTGTAATGGTAAAGTTTAAAACTTAATTATAGATGGTGGTAGTACTAATAACCTTGTTTTCAAGGAAACAATTAGTAAATTGAATTTAGAGAGAAGGAAGCATCCAAATCCCTACCAGATTGTTTAGTTTTAGAAGGACCACAAGGCTTTATTCAAAAAACAATGTCTAGTAAATTTTCAAATAGAAACTCTCATGAAGAGTATTATGTGATACTATGTGTATGGATGTTTGTCATATATTTTTAGGGAGACCATGGAAATTTTATCATCATGCAGTACATGATGGGTATGCAATTCTATTTTCCTTGAGAAAGGATGAAGTTTGACACAAGTTGAAGCCATTAAATGGAATAAAGAAAACATTATGCAAAAATATGTAAGAATATGTTTAGTTGATGGAAGGAAGTTTCAAAAAGTCATGAAGCATGATCATATGTTTTCATTCCAAAATTTGGCAAAAAGGAACTAGAAGATATACCTATGGAAGTTAAAAAAAAAATTGTATGAGTTTCAAGGTTTTGGATCTAATAATGTACTTGATTAATTATCACCAATAAGGAAGGTTAGTCATGAAATGGACTTGATTCCTAGAGCCATTGTTTGAAATAAGGTAGAGCATAGAATGAATCTAGTAGAGAGTGAAGTGTTGATTAGACAAGTGCAAGAGTTCTTGTTGAAATGGTTGATTAAGAAGACTTTACGCCCATGTGCAATAATTATTGTACTAGTACCAAAGAAAAATGGAGAATTTAGGATGTGTACAAACTCCTAAGCTATAAATAGGATGTATAGATTTTTTAGTGCCTCCCGTGGTTACATTTTGTTCCATGGTTATTTTGATATGAGATATACTCTATTTAATATACTTAATTATCTACATGATGAGATGTATCGATGACTGCTCATTATTTTTGTTGTAGGTATCTTAGCTATAGTAGATAATCAATAGTCTTGAATGCAAAATACACCATATATCATCATAAGCCATCATGTCACATCAATAGAATCATTGTTATTAACTAAAGAAATTCCCTTATATTTTGTTGGGTGTTTCAGTTGTTCACTCTCACTTATTTATACTATATTGTCGTAAAGTGATTTATTTAATGCTTAAAATTTAAATGCAATGTTAAATTAAATGATATGATGTTTACTGTGTTTTTTCACAATTACTATGAATTTTTCCCTTTGTGTTAGTATGCAGTGAGATAAATTTGTAGGTACCCCCTTTGTGAGGTCCACATGATGGTGTCATTCTTCTTCATTGTTTGATCATCTTATGCTTCTGCTTCGGCTATTTATATTGTGAGAAGATAAACTTGATGTTTGTTTGTTTTAATGAATAGGTACCAGACACATTCATCCCTAGATACAGGATTTGAGTGTGTGCCTATGTCCGCAACAGTGGCATAGAAGATATTAGCTTTGTTCTTTCATTCTCAGCCAATGTCATTCTTGTATGGATGATGTACCTGTGTTATTTTATTATCCCTCTGGTACATGTTGGTAAATCCAGACTCATGATGCATATAATGTTAGACACTTGAGCATGTTTGTTCGTTTATTTCTTCGTAGTTATCACAAAATGTTTTGGGTTTTAATGTTGATTTTAAGGTTTTGGAGATTTTTATTAATTTAATTTTATTTGCCGGCTAATTTTCCGCAGTTGGATTCCAAATGCCTGGGATCGATTTATTTTTATTTTGGGAAGCTCATTTTGATTACAAAAAATTATCCCTTTTTAATAAGTCACTTTTGAAAAGTACTTATTATGTGGAAAAGTGAGTTTTACACTCACTTCTCATATTGTATTTTTGGAAAAATTAGATTTTTGCTCCAAACCTGCTTGGACAAAAACTGATCTTTTCTCATTGTGGTAGATTCATCCATTGGATCTTCATGCTGAGAGCTTCGTTGGATTCATGCCACAAGTGTCCAACTTCCTGAGGAGCCATTTGAATTTTTGGCGAATCTCCGTCATTTACTCCCAATTCTTGGTTTTGACCAATTGGGTGAGGTAGGGCTTCCTACCATTTTTTAATTTGTTTTATTTTACTCCATGATATTTTTGCAATAGAATCATGGGTTGAGTATTAGCATTCCCCCACATTTGTGTTTCTTTTCTCCACCCGATTAGACAGGTGTGAGCATTTCATTGTTTATGTTGTGTTTTGGGGTTTTAGCATTGTTATGCTATCAAAATTTTCATACTGTACAATATTTTGGATTTCATTGTCCTTTTGGAATTTTGGGCATAAAATAGGAAATGGGTTTTAATTTCATTGATTTCTAAGATTTTTATTTTTGGGTGTTTTTAAGGTTTCCCTCATTTTGTGTGTCACCTAGATTCTCTATTTGACTTGTTCAATGTAATCCGATTATTGGAGTGTGTTTTCCTCCATATTTCCAACCATCCTATGATCTTACTTTGTAAATTTCAGATTCGTAGTCGAATCCTTAGTCCTGGAAAAGTGCCCAGTTGAGTGTGTCGTGGGCACTTGTAATTGTTTTTCTCTTTTCTTAGATTTTTCCCTCCATGCTTGATTTGTGAACACATTGGAATGCGTGATGTTGGTATTTGAGACCACATCATGAGCACATTGGGTTTTCCATTATGGGATCCCATGGGGACCTATGGTCTTGGTTGAGGCCAATGGAGCGTAGTGTTATTTTATCACCTTCTTAGTTTGGGGTTTTGGAGTCTTTTGTGCATCTTTGTATTTTAACCTATAGGTGTGGAGTAGAGGGATGGAGTGGATCTCCAAGGTGGGCTGGGACACAATGTGGTCCTAGGGTAACCCTTGGGTGAGTTATCTTAATAATTGATAACCTTTAAAATTAATAGGGGAAAAACATAATAATAATAAGATAAATATAATGTCCATCGACCGTCTGTTTTAGAGACATAAGCTAGGACAGTCATGAACCATCTACAGATGTTAATCCAGCATAGCACTCATCATCTTTTTGAGAGACATGTTCCAACACTGTAGAGCTTCCTTGATGAGAGAAGGAATTTCTTGAAGCCATACGAGGATGTACGAGCCATGTGATGACACTTTATACTTGAGTCTCGACACCGTACATAGTCTAGCATAAGTAGTGACCTTGACCTACCTGCATTTCATTATTGTATTGTGAGTGTACTCAGACTATGGTCTCATCCGTGAGTCATGCATTCTATCTAGCATGTGTATAGCCTTCTTTGGTGTGTGTGGTGCACTATGGTTGTGGTCGGGTTACTATCTCCATTAGCACAGTGGGGTGGGCCTGTGCGTTCCACTTGGTAGGGTGGCATTGCATTACTTTACCACTACTAGGGACTGGTGTACATGGAAAAACTTCCTCCGGCTACAAGACTTGGAGCTTGAGAGCTCATTCCATTATTTTTTATCCTTATATGCTCATGTATACTACTTGATGTTCTTGCACATAGCCTAGATATTATCTTACTTCATTTATGTATTGTTGATGAAATCGAGTGACTATGGCCTCGATGTGTGATTATCTGGTACTCATTGGTGTGGAGATAAACATTTACCAGTCGTACATTGATTTTAGCTTAAGGTTACACTCATTATTTCTTGTGTTTAGCCAATTTTTACAGATTGACATCTGTGACTATCCTTGGGCATATGCACAGATAGACACTTTTGATTGTCAATCAATAGCTCTCCCTCTCTGGATTGAGAATTTTGTCTTAGGGAGCCTTTAATTTCCAACTGACGTTAGTGTGGATTTTCTTCCACACAGAATGACATTGGTTGAAATTAAAGGTTCAATTTTAGTGCATCAAATTCACCCGAATGTCAGCATCTAGAGGTCTATCCAACAGTATCTACATACCTCTCTCTCTTGATCATCCCCTTTCCTCCTCTATATATTCTCTCTCTCATCTCACTATCTCTTCCCTCTCTAAGGTCCTCCCTCCATTCCTCCCTCTTTACCTATATATTCTCTCATATTATTCCTTCCTAGGACCATTGCATGCAGTTCTCACTCCCCTCTATATCTCTCACCTCTTTCACCCCCACACACTAGGTCTCTCGCCTCTCTATCAATAAAAAGAGAGAAATATAAAAAGAGAAGTTAGATAGATAGAAAGACAAAGATAGAGAAAACTAAATAGGGAAGGATGTGAGAGCTGACTGTAGATCTGTAATTACCACCAAAGTACCGACCCAAGGTCCCAAATCAAATTTTGGACAAAACCATAGGTACATAATGGCTAGAACATTACGTACCTAGGTACATAATGGCTCAACCATTATGTAACCAAGGAAAAGGGCCCAAATTCAATCCAAGGGTTCTAGGTAGCCTTATGGTGTGTGTAGTTATCCGACAGTCATTTTTAGGGTCGGGAGATGAAAAAAAACCCACTAATAATGCTATAGGGCCTGGGAGATGAAATCAATTATGGGAATTAGAGAAAATAGAGGAGCACACTTATAAAGAGGAGTCAACCTTGATTTTGCACAAGATTGAGATGAGTGAAAGAAGAAAGAAGACCTATATTTGAGTTTAGTTGTCCATTAAGTGCCATATGAGGTCCAATTATAGAAAATACACTAAAGTAAGTGCAAAATAGTCCTTAAACTGTACACTAATCAAGTGCTTATAATTTAGGATCGTATGACTAGAAAACTAGCAAGGGAGACTAGACAAAGTAGGGCCCATTTTTTAGGATACCTTCAAGATTGGAGGGGTTAGAGAAATAGAACAAAAAGAAACCCTTAGTGAGATTCTCGACACCATAAATTTAGACCCCATGAGGAGCCCAGGATTTGGAAAGACAATCATGCAACATGCTCTCAGGTGGAACCTTCCCTAAAAAATATCCAATCTAAGTATAATTGTCTAGACAATCACAAACACTATCAAAATCTTGCAAAGGTAAAATAATATCAGGAGTACAAGTTGAGGTCATACCTCATGAAACACTCTCGGAATTAACTTATGAGGTTGCTTGTTTAGAGGTGCCATGATCGCCCATCGTCAATACTCCAACACTAGAATAAATTGTTGGGTTGAAGTTAGTCGGAGCCATTACAAAACTAAAATTCTTGTAGTAAATGTAGCATGACAACACCAGAACGTAAGGTTCAGAAAAACAGTATGACAACCAAAGCCAAAGCCCTACCAAAGTGCATTTGCATTAATTTTCACTATACCTATGTCCAAAATTTTAAATTTTGTTCTTCTCATTCATGAAGATTTTTACATTTCACTAGTTTACATAATCATTTCAAAATTAATAACATAAATGTCACTTTATGTGGTCGAATTTGAACAATTTTCATTATGTTGACCATTTCTTTTAATAAATTGAAACTATTTTCATCCTCATATAAAAGCTTGCTTTACAAGTATAGTGTAATTGTAGTTTATTAAATAATACATTAAATTACTTTAGAATATAGAATCTTTTTTCTCAAAATAAATTTTCACCCCTTACACTTATATTATAATATATTAAATATATTTTACGTTTAAATATAATTTTCTTTTCTATAAGTATTTAAAGAATGAGATTTGCACAACACTCCTCAAATATTAGTATAGGAAGCATGTTTTGTATACCTTACTTCCTTTTAAATAATTAAAAATACACACTATCATAAATTAAAATTCTATCATATATAATATTATCTATAAAGTTTTTATTCATCGCTCGAGGACATTATGGTGCAATTGACTTAATGATACCTTTTTAAGATATACTATTACAAGACATGGAAAAAATCCAAGTTTTTCAATAAAGTAATACAATATACAATATTAAACTAATTATAACCAATAGGTTTTAAATTAGTAACTCTATAATTAAAAATTTCAAGAAGAGAAGGTGAAAGAAAATATTAAGATATTATCCCTAAATAAAGTATGAAAAATGGTAAAAATGTTTCATATCAATGGGCATTCTGGTTAGGTCTTTTTAGACTCAACATTTAGACTTTGAATGTACTTCATAAAGATAAGAGCCCTGGGAGGATCTTAATGAAGAAGAAAACAAATTGGTTTGTCTTGGAATGATTTATTTTATTTTTTCTTGAAGTAAACAAAATATGTCATTAAAACTTTGGGAGGATGATAGGTCCCTTTAGCCAATAAAAATTGTTTCCTTCATTCACCCATTTCACCCATTCCACCCATTTCACCCATTCCAGGTACTGGAGAAACTCCATTTTCGGACCTACTACTCTGATCTGGATTTTGCACAGCACGCATATTTAATCGATATGTATACAATTCAATTATTAATTAAGAGAATTTGAATTTTGAAAGAAAACTTAAGTGTAGTTTATTGAATAATAGATTGAATTGCTTTAGAATATAGAATCTTTTTTCTCAAAATATTTTTTTCCCCTTATACTTATATTATAATATATTATATATTATACGTTTAAATATAATTTTCTTCTCTATAATTATTTAAAGAATGAGATTTGCATAGCACTCCATAAATATTAGTGTAGGAAGAATGTTTTGTATACCTTACTTCCTTTTCAATAATTAAAAATACACACTATCACAAATTAAAATTCTATCATATATAACATTATATATACAGTTAATATTCATCGCTCGAGGACATTATGGTGAAATTGACTTAATGATACTTTTTAAAGATATACTATTATAAGATATGAAAAAAATCTAAGTTTTTCAATAAAGTAATACAATACACTATATTAAACTAACTATAACCAATAGGTTTTAAATTGAGTATAAATGTCCATTAGTAAGTCTATAATTAAAACTTTCAAGAATAGAATGTGAAAGAAAAGATTAAGATATTATCCCTAAATAAAGTATGAAAGACGGTAAAAATGTTTCACATCAATGGGCATTCTGGTTAGGACTTTTTAGGCTCGACATTTAGAATTTGAACGTACTTCATAAAGATAAGAGCCCTGAGAATATCTTAATGAAGAAGAAGAAAAAAAAATTGTTTGTCTTGGAATGTTTTATTTCATTTTGTCTTGAAGTGAACAAAATAGATCATTAAAATTGCTTCCTTCATTCACCCATTCCAAGTATTTGAGAAAATCAATTTTTGGACCTGCTACTCTAATCTGAATTTTGCACATTATCGACATTTGAAAAAAAAAGGGGTGAAAATTTATTCAAACTACTAGAAAAACAAAAAAATAGAGAAAGGGAAGCAAACAACCCTATCAAGATCCACCAAATGAACTAATTGATGGGATAAGCTCAGAGGAAGTTGAGTCTTATCAATAATGTTCCAATTATGCATATGATCAGAAGCCCACTTTGCCAAACAATCAGCAACACTATTCCATTCCCTAGGAATATGAGTGAAAGTAATAGAATCCAAAGAAGTACACAAATTATGAATCTAGTTAGCAATCAAAGCTAACTTCCAACTAACAACCTCAGAATGTTGCTGATTCAACAGACGTATCACCACTTGTGAGTCTGATTCACAAATAAGCCTTCTCCAACCAAGGTCACAAGCATGCTTCATAGCATACAAAATGAAAGGAAACTAAGTGTGCAGAAAATAGTTCCGTACGCTAAACTCCCGAGAAGAGGATTGTGCAAATTCAGATTTAACCCTTAGAAATTATAGAATGATAATACAATAACATGCATACATAGAAAAATGAGAATGACACAATGATTTACCCTGGGGAAAACCTTTCGGTAAAAAACCCCAGCACTCCAAAACCTGCACAATGTATTAATCAAAACTAATACTGTTTACAATACACTTGCAATGCAATTTCTTTCAAGAGATAATCGACGCTTAAAGACAAATTTGGTAGCATAAAAATGTTCCAACAATACACTTTCTTCTCTCAGATTCACAACCCTAAAAAAATCTTATATCATGCGCTTCACTTTTTAGGGCAACTTCCAAAGGTAGCCGTATTAGGGTTTTACCATTCTCCGAGAAGAGTATACAGTGCTCAATTGATTAGTTGCCAAATGTCTTGCACGTCTCCACCCGTCATCAAAACTTCCATAATTAGCTCTCACAAATATTAATGACCG
The DNA here is from genome assembly GCA_018584345.1 of Thuja plicata. Classification (NCBI taxonomy): domain Eukaryota; kingdom Viridiplantae; phylum Streptophyta; class Pinopsida; order Cupressales; family Cupressaceae; genus Thuja; species Thuja plicata. The sequence goes on from MU223902.1 coordinate 468,860, forward strand.
TCATAACCATTTTAGTCATGATTACCTTACACATTGTCCAAAGTGTCGACATTTGGAAAATATCAAATGTAAGGAAATATACAATGTTGAGACACCTTATTCCTAACACAAAATAATTATGGCCTCCGTCAAGTTGTTAGTGTGATGACCTTTATAAATTGAAAATAAAAACTGAACATCCCCCTTACTATCTCTGCCAACTCCACCAATGCCAACAGGACCTGGATTTCCCTTGGAAGACCCATCTGTGTTGATTTTAAGAGCACCCTACGGAGGTGCACTCCAGTTCCCTCACCCTATTTATCTTTTGCAAAGGATGTCTACATTTCTTCCCATAATTTTTCCATGTGAGGGAGGAATATTTAGGGGATTGTTGAAAATAGCCTCCCCTAGCTCCATGGCCTCAGTAGTGTCACATTTTGCAGAAACAGTTTCCCCCAAAGAATGGAGAATTTTCCACCATAAGTGAAGAACCTCCAAAAAATCATCCTGAAAAATATGATGATTCCTCTCCAACTAGATATGCCAAATAATAAAGGAGGGTCCAAGAGTCCAGGCAGCTTAAAGAAAAGAAGTCTTGACAGGAGCCTTACCCCAACTTGCAAAAAAAATCTTCCAGTGAGGAAACATGCTAACATGATTGGTTCCACACATTTCACCAGGAATGCCAAATATGTCTAGCAAAGGAGCATTGGAAAAAGAGATGAGAAACATTTTCTTCACTAAACTGACACAGAACACACATTGATGGTCCCTGGAAGCCATGCTTGCATAAATTATCCCATGTAAGGCACTGACTATGTACGACCAACCACATAAAAAAAATTGCATTTTGGCCAGGAAAACTTGTACCAAACTTGCTTCCACCAAGGCACCTAAATATCCCCCAATGTCTGCTAGAGAAGCTCAACATATCTGGTAGACATTGAAAATTTCTCAGACAAATCACCGTTGTCCCAAGAAAGAACATCATTACCAACCAAAGTAGAACACTCATGAGACTGTAAAATCTAAGCCAGCTCCTGCCTATCCTCTTCAGATCCTCCTAGATGCCATTCAGAAGGGTGTTTCCAATGAAAGGAAAAAGCCAAACCTCCAACACACCCTATCTTATAATAATCAACTGTGTCACAACCAGAAGCACTAAAATATTTATAGAGGGCATGAAGATGAGGATGAGTGGAAAGGATAGAAGGGTGCCCATCCCAAGAGTCAATCCAAAATAAAGCTTGAGATCCCGAATGAAAAATCTAGAAGAGACCATCTTTAACCAAATGAGCTCCAAACTTTAGCGTATTCCAAATCATGGATCCTCTCCCTTCCAGAGGAAAGTGGGGAACCTCAACCACATCAATACCTAGAAAATACTTATGGGTGAGAATACGAGCCTAAAGCTGATGCTGGCTAGTACACCAACGCTAATAAATCTTAGCAACGAGAACCTGTCCATTTAAAATAGCTGATTGTAAGCCAAGGCTACCCTCCTTTTGTGGTCTACACACTGTTTCCCACTTAACAAGACTCCATTTAGAAGTAGAAAGGTTCTCAGTCCAAAGAAATTGACGGGAGAGATCATCAAATTCTCGAAGAAAATACATAGGAGCAGCCTAAATGAAACACTTGTAAATAGGAAGGACTTGGATAACTGACTTTGATAGAGTCAGGCAAGCAGCAGTTGATAGCCATCTATGAGTCCAATGGTTAACCTTTTGTCACATTTTATCAAGAACAATTTGCTAGGAGGATCTAGTATGTCTACCAACAGTAAGAGGGATACCCAAATAAACAAAGGGAAGAGACCCAATCTGAAACCTCAAAATAGAAACAATATGCCTCTGAATAGCATTTGGAGTATTGAAGAAAAAAAAATGGAGGATTTATTCTCACTAACTTTCTGACCTGAAGTTGCACGATATACATCCAAGGCATGCCTAAAAGAAGTAGCTTCCTGAAGATGGGCATGTTCCATAAATGATGTATCATCCACGAACTGAAGATGTGAAAGTGGGGGCAAGCCATCACCCCATTTCCACCCATGAATCAAACCCTGGCGAGCACGAAGCTTAAGAAAGTGGCCCAAACCCTTAGCAAGAATAATAAAGAGGTAGGGCAAAATAGGGTCCCCTTGGCGAAGTCCTCTAGAGGCACCAAATGGCTCTAAAGGAACACCATTCATAAGAACAGAAAAAGAAGCTGAAGTAACACAACTTATAATCTAGCTCCCCCACTGTTGGCAGAAACCAAAGGCTAAGAGGATATTTTGAAGAAAACTCCATTTGACTCTGTCATAAGCCTTAGCCATATCCAACTTAATGAACATAGATCTCTATATTGAAGTATCCATAGAATGAATAACTTTAGATGCAATTACAATCCGATCAAGAATATGCTTACCAGCCACAAAACCCCCTTGTTCCTCTGAAATCACGACTGGAAGGCATATCTTGAGTCTTTAAGCAATCAATTTGGTGATAATTTTGTATACAACATTACAAAGAGCAATGGGACGAAAGGAGTCAAGATTTTTAGCACCTTCTTTCTTGGGGATAAGAGTTAGTAATGTAGAGTTCAATGCCTGAAGCATTTTCTTATTCTAAAGGGATTCCTTAACCACCTCTAAGAGATCCATATTAATAATGTCCTGAAATTCCTGAAAGAATTCCACAGGAAAGCCATCAGGGCTTGTTGATTTACCTGTATTCATCCCAAACACAACCTGTTCAAGGTCTAACATCAAAATTGGACAAATAAGAGATTCATTTATTATGTTGGTTATAAGAGAATGAATGCAAGAAAGAATCAAGTTCTCCTCATCTGCAGGTCAAGAATCTTCAAAAAAAAGGGTACAATAAAAGTGAAGGGCTTCCTTGGTCATAGTTGACTGAGAGGAAATCTGAAGTCCTTCTACAGTAACAAGAGAAGAAATATACCCTTTATTACGATGAGCCTGAACAGAATGGTGAAAAAAAATAGTATTTCTATCTCCTTCCTGCAACCAAACAATGCGAGCCTTTTGTTTCTAGTAAATCTCCTCCCGAAGCTCCCATTCTTCCATATCCCACATAGCTTGGGATTCGGCCCTACCAAGAGCCTCTGTGAGCCTAGAGTCCCTAATTTGGCAAGTAATCACTACAAGAAGATCTAGAGCATTCCTCTTTCTAGACTGAAGGTTCCCAAAGCAAGATGTATTCCATCTCTTAAGATAATATTTGACATATTTAAGTTTCCTCTCAAAGACAAACATAGCCGTACCAGAAGCTGGGCCACCCTCTCTCCACCACTTAGCCACCAAATCATATAGGGAAGAGTCTCGAAGCCACATAAGTTGGAATCTAAAAGAAGGGTTCTTAGGAATTTCAGCAGGAGAAGAAGAGAACTTAATCGGCCAATGATCAGAGCCCCTCCATCAAGAATTTCAGAACTCGTAATCAGACCACCTCCAACCCAATCAGAAAATAGCTACTGCAATACTGATATTTATTTTATGCTTGTTTCTTCTATTATTTATCTATCAATGCATTTCCTCTTCCACTCCATTTTCCTGATAAGTTTTCTAGGAAAGTTCAATGATGAAAAATTGCCAGCCATAGATAATATCAAAACAGGACATAACATAATTGGAAAATAGAAAAAGATAGGTTAGAATTTCACTTTTTTCTATTGCGAATCCTGATTTTCGCTTTTTTGTATCATGACACCTAGATAGCTCAGATAGATGAAGATATTGCAGTTTGGGAAAAATGGCTAGAGTAGGCGGAATGTTACCATTTAATTTGTTTGAATCGAGATCAAGGTCATGAAAAGTGTGATTAGATTGGTGAGATAAAGCAAGTATCTTTCCAACCAAGTATCTTCTGCCATTTCAGATTCATGTCGCTCAGATCAAGATATTCCGACCCTCTCAAATATGTTAATGCAGTCACGCAACTTCAATTTCAAGGTGGAGTACCTTGATCGTAGTTCAAACAAATTAGATGTGTGAGAGTTCTTAGATTGATGGGCATTACTTTTTAGAGTTGTCATTTACAAAAAGTTGGCTAATTTGGCATATCCTCCACGGATTGGCAAAGCATTTACAATATCGTACACCTAATTATATCTCTGGGTCCCTCATAAACAGCATAAATTCTTATATCTCATCTTCTGAGTGTCATTCAAATCGCGTTGCTTCTTTCATTTCTTCAGGAAGCTGGAGAACCTACATTTTTTGGACCTGCTACTCTCATCAGGATTTTGCACAGCACGCATATTTAATCTATGTATACAATTAAATTATTAGTTAAGAGAACAGCTACTGCAATATTGATGTTAATTTTATACTTTTTTCTTCTATATTAATCTTTTATATGTTTTATTTATCTATCAATGCATTTGTTTCACTCCATTTTCCTCACAAAAGATGAGTTAGAATTTGATTTTTTTTCAATTACGAATCAAGCTTTTCGCTTATTTGTTTCATGATAGCTGAGAAGGAAGCTCTATTTTGTGTTATGAAATGGGTTCTAAGATATCTTCATATATTTAACAGTTACTATAACACTTACTAATCAGATATCACATGTTCTTAGTTTGCTTTCAATGTTTATACAACACACAAGCAAAGCTTTGTGTTATGAAATAGGTTTTAAGATATCTTAAGGGTACAGATAAACTTGATATTTTATGTACATTTATGGATGATTTTATTTTAATTGGGTATACAGTGTTTGGGTTGGTTTAATTGGGTATTGGAGATTTTTTGGTTTTGGGTTGGTTTACATGTCATATTTTTTCTCTTGAAAAAGAACAATCATCAGTCTTTTTGGAAAATTGTGATATTTATATTTAAGTTTAAAATCATTTTTAGTGATTTATCATCAAGATGAGATAGTTGTTCATTTTTTTGAAATTAAAACAATTGACTGAGGATCAAAGATTGAAAAAGGTATGTGAGTAAGGAGTCTATATGTATAGTGAAAATATACAATATTTACAAAAGAAAGGGAGAAAACACAGGTTTGAAAATATAAGGGAAATTTGTAGGAATAGAAATTAGGACATGATCTTTAGGTAGAAATAAAGATATATGAATGCCATATCAAAGTCTCTATAAAAAGAAGAGGAAGGTTGAAGGAACTTGGGACATTTGTGAGATTTGAATGATATGACAAGATATTTGAATTAGGGTCCAAATGTCTAGAGGTAAGTAATAATTCTAAAAAGGAAAAGTTGAAACAAAGAAAAATTGTAGGATTACTATCATGTGGTACTTTTTTTTATCTTTAAGCTTTTAGATTTTAGTACTAACAGACGATTCTCATTCACAAAACCATATTAAATTGTTGTCGATGCTTCTTTTGATTGTTTGTATTTTGGAATCGATTGGGGAGGGCCCCACACGGGGACAAGAGTCCAATACCCTTTTCTCACCAGCGTAAAACATGTACCGGAGCGGGCCCTTCGATAAAATTAAGTCCGCACTGTGTGAAACTAACAACTTGTTTTTCTCTCTCTCCATCACTAAGCTTGTCAAAGCTCTCAGAACAATTTTTTCATTCAAGATCGGCTGGAGAATGTTTGCGGTTCATGATAGATAGCTCAAAAGGATGATCCTGCCGTACAAACGGATTCTGGCTGGTAGCTTTATATAATATAAGTGTTCCTAGATCAAATATCATGTATCTATGCTGTTAGTTTGCTTTCAATGTTTATACAAAATATAAGTAAGATCTGTTTTGGGCAATGAAATAGTTCTAAGATCTCTACAGGGTACAATAAATTTCCTATTTTGTGTGCGTCTACAGATGTTTTTGGATTAATTAGGTATACAGTGTTCGGGCTGGTTCTTGATAATAGAAAAGGCACTGTAGATTATGTGGTTCTGGGCTGGTTTAGATTTCATTTTTTGACCTTAAAAAGTAGTAACCGTCAATTTCTTTGCCTTCAAAGAAATCACCATAATTAAATTGTAGATTATCTTTTCTGATTCATTATTGGAAGGAGAGAGTTGTTGTAGGATTTTTTTTGTTATATAAATGGATCTTGGAATGTCATAACCTTCTTTTTATAGCAGCCCTTTCATTCTTTTTGATGATGGATCATAGAACGATCTAAAACTTTGATTCAAATACTCTTACACAATTTATAAATGTATCGTAAAATAAAATTGCTTCTGAATTTTATTGTGTATATTTTTTTATCAACTTTCCTTCTAATCACACTCTGTGATTCATTATTAGAATGTAAAGAGTACCAAGAAATGTAAAAGCGGACAGTTAAATTATTTATTAAAAATTATTAAGTTAAATTATGATTATAGTTTATTTGAAAAAGAAAATAGTCACTGCAAAGTTATAATGGCGGATCAGATTTAGCGGTATTATGTCATATTGACTTGCTATAGTATCATTTACATTTCGTGGGAAAAGTTGTGCAACATTTCCTGGAGCACTATCAGTGAAGAATTTCTAACCATATTTTCTTGATGTTTATAAAGTAAAAAGAATCATATTTTATTTTATTATAACTGTAAATTTCTTCTTGTGCTGGGAAAGCTCAAACTTTTTCAACAACAGTAATATAATTTTTCTATCATCTCATTCTTCGGCTATCTGTGTGTGAACGTTTTATCACAGTTAGATCTACTTGATTTGCTATTCAATATTGGAGAATAACTGAAAGCCATCATGTGGACAACAAAGCTGAAGATCAAAGGAACATATAGGGAATCCCATGGAGGAGAAATGGAGAAATGCCTCAGAGCTTTACACGGAGTTGATAAGGTTACAGTTGATTTAGACAAGAAAATAGTTACTGTGGAACACATTCCAAGTTTTGATGGCGGATTTGTGCTGGGTAATTATTACAAATATTTTTGAAAAGAATAATGAATTTGATTTTTTTTTATATATAAAATTGAAACATATAACCCATTATTACTTTGTTATTTAACTTGCTATAATATCATTTACATTTCTTGAAAAACGTTTTGCAACATCATGTTGGGGATATGAAGCTCAACAGCCATCTGCGTTCCCTCCAAGAGACTCTGTCTCTTCGGTTTCTTCTGCTGGTTTCTCAAGAGTCTCTTTGGAGCTCTTTATCTATTGTAATTGTTGTAACTTGTTGTAAGTTCTGAATCAATAATATATTCTCCTGCTCAGTGTGGATGTAGGCATTATTGGCTGAACCACGATAAATCGGTGTACTCTGTTTTTGCATTCTTGTTTGCGTATTTTTGCTGCTCTTTAACTTTTACAATTGGTATCAGAGCAAGGCGTTGCTGTTCAGAATTCAGGATTGAAATTCTGGGATTATGGAGGAGCACAAAGTACAGAAGTTTATAGGCAAGAAATACGGCCTGTGGAAGGTGCAAATGGAGTCACTATTAATTAAGCAAGATCTAGCGCTTGCTATAGAGGGGAAATGGAAGCAACCAGACATGATGTCTGATGAGGATTGGGAAACAATGGACAGGAAGGCAAGAGCGACAATTCTTCTTTCGCTGTCCGAAAATGTGTTGTTCAATGTTACAGAAGAAACTACAACAAAGGCAGTTTGGGATAAGCTGAAAACTACTTATGCAATGGCGTTTGCTGCAAACAAGGTTTTCATCATGAAGAAACTCTACAGTCTAAAAATGAAGGACGGTGGCATAATGGCAAATCACCTCAACGAACTTAATACTCTTCTCAGCCAAGCAAATTTGGTAGGCATGCCACCAAGAGATGAAAACAAAGCTGTCTTATTGCTATGTTCTCTTCCAACAAGCTGGGATGGAGTTGTAACAGCGATAAGCACATCGTCTCCCGGCAAGAAAAAGTTAGTTTTTGATGAAGTTGCAGCTACTCTTCTCGGTGAAGACATGAGAAGAAAGAGTGATGTTCCTTCATCCGGTGAAGCCTTAACGGCGGTGAGCATCGACAATAGAGGAAGGAGCTATCAAAGAGGTAGAAACTCCAACAATAGAGGGAGATCAAAGTCTGCAAAAGGGACAGATTCGAAAGAAAGCAAAGGGGATTGCTGGTTTTGTGGCAAACCAGGCCACTCAAAGAAAAATTGTCGTTCTTACAAAAAGGCACAAGACAAGGTGCGGGCCAGCCAAGCAAATATTGCTTATGAGAAGGATGATTTTAGGATTTTAGTTCTTTTCGCAAGTGATACTATTTCAAAATCATGGGTACTTGATTCCGGTGCATCCTTTCATGCTTCTTCTCACACGGAGTTGTTCACAAATTACCAAGAAGGTAATTTCGGAAGAGTTTTCTTGGGTGACAATAATGCTTGTGACATTATTGGAAAGGGTGGTATTATATTTCCATCACATAGAGGAGGACAATGGCTTTTAAAGGATGTTCGACATGTCCCAAAATTAAAGAGAAATCTGATTTCTATTTCTCAACTTCATACTCAAGGCTGCCATACATTCTTCAATCCAGACACATGGAAGATAACTAAGGGGTCTTTGACAGTAGAAAAAGGAGATAAAGTTGGGAGTTTATATATCCTAGAAAGTAATGATGAAGTGGGAGCTTCCATGACATCGGTGGACAGCAACTCAGAGCTTTGGCATCAAAGGCTCGGGCACATGAGTCAGAAAGGACTTGATGTAATGCTGAAAAAAGATCAACTGTCGGGGCTGAAATCTATTGATATAGAATTCTGTGAACATTGTCTCTATGGAAAACAGAATCGGGTCAGCTTCTTGAAGACCGGTAGTGAGAAAAAGGGCATACCCTTGGAGCTTGTTCACATGGATGTCTTTGGACCGACTGAGGTAACCTCTTTTGGCGGGGCTAACTATTTTGTTACTTTTCTAGATGATTGTACAAGAAAAGTTTTGATTTATATGCTCTCTAGGAAATCTGAAGTTTTCTCTAAATTTAAAGTTTTTAAAGCTCTTGTTGAGAATCAAAGCGAACACAAAATTAAGTGCCTAAAAAGTGATAATGGAGGAGAATTCTGCTCCTCAAAATTTGATTCTATTTGTGCAGATAATGGTATCCGTCGAATCAAGGTTGTTCCATTTACTCCACAAGAAAATGGAGCATTGGAAAGGCTAAACAGAACTATTCTTGAAAGAGCTCGGTGCATGCTCTCTAATGCCGGATTAAGCAAGGAATTTTGGGCTCAGGCATGTAATACAGCGGTGTATCTCATTAATCAAAATCCTTCATCATGACTGGATTTTGGCATTCTGGAGGAGGAATGGTTGGGAAAAAGAATCTCATAATCTCACATCCGGGTGTTTGGGTGTGAAGCTTTTGTTCATGTGTCGAAAGAGAAGAGAACCAAGCTAGATTTTAAATCACAAAGGGGCATCTTCATGGGCTATGGTGAAGATCAGTATGGGTTTTGTATTCGGGATCCATTGGAGTGAAAAATCATCCGGAGCAGAGATGTAGTCTTCAATGAGAAGACATTTCCAGCTTTTTGAAATCAATATGAAGATGAAAATACTTTGTTTAATGAGCATAATGCACAGACATTCAGCCCACAGCCTGGTTGGTAGAGATCACCTTCTACGCTAAATGAAGGGAATGATGTGTCCAATCCTCCAACGCTGAATGGAGGAAATGCACAAAATGGTTTGAATGGCCACATTGGGAATTTAGCAGACAGGGGAAATGCAGGTCCCTCTTCTCTTTAGCATGGCCATCAAACATCACTTACACCTCAGCCCCATGCCACTCTTAGCTCATCGAACATCTCTTGGCCCCAACACGGCATGGTAGCTGGAAAACACGACATGTCTATAAGCCATCAGGACGACAATTGGTATCAGGATGGGCAGCTAGCAATCACGATGACCTTGCCAACAATGTTCACATTGGATAGTCAAACCTCCCAAAGACAGCACGGTTTGTTTCATCTGTTTCGATGGATAAAGAAACAAAAACTGATGACATGGCAGGTTCCCAACATGACAGAATTATACTGTCCGATAGTTCTCCCCTTCAACACGTGGACAGGGCAGCAGAGTCTACGGGGTATTCTTCTCCATCCTCATGCACACCTATACCAGCAAGAACAATGTATGCGGGGACTGAGGGGGTCTCTCCTCCATGCGGGGATAATGCAGCAGCAGCTGCAGTAGCTGCTCTGCCTACTTCAACCACCGTCCAAGTAGCAGCAACTGTGGAAGCCTCCACCAGCCCTCATCCCACGCTGGTAAACATGTCACACATGGTGAGAGGAGTTGGTGCTATCTTGAGCAGCCACATGTAGAGACAAAATGACCCTGTAGACCCTTTGTTAAAAAGATACGATCATTTTAACTCCCCTGCAGTTAGCAATTTAGAGACCATTGCAGAATTGGGGGAAAATGACAATGATAACTCAAATTCGACTGCTCTACATAGGTATGAGGAAAATAGTAATCCTCAAAATTCTTAAATTGATTAGGGACTCAGAAGATCATCTTGGCAGAGAAGACCTCCAGTGAAGTTTTCTTATTATGAGTTATTGTTTGCAGAGGAATCAGAACCGTCTTTACCTGTGTCTGATTAATTGGAGCCTGCAAATTACAAGGCTACTTGCAGAGCTCTAGATTCACAAAAATGGCAAGAAGCCATGAGAGAGGAAATGGATTCATGAGCAACGAATCAGACTTGGGACTTGGTGACTTTACCACCAAATAGACAGGCTCTCAAGAATAAATGGGTTTATAAATTAAAGGAAGAAGATGGTAGCAAGGTTCGTTATCAGGCCAGATTAGTGGTAAAAGGATATGGATAGCAGCAGGGCATAGACCTCAATGAGATTTTCTCCCCAGTAGTCAAGATGACTAAGTTGAGCCGTTCTAGGCTTGGTTGCTGCATGGGATCTTGAGCTGGAGCAGTTGGATGTCAAGACTGTGTTCCTACATGGTGATGTAGATGAAGAACTCTATATGATGCAGCCGGAAGGCTTTGTGAAAAAGGGGAAGGAGCATCTTTATTGCAGATTGAAGAGAAGCTTGTATGGACTCAAGTAGGTCCCAAGGCAATGGTACAAGAAATTTGATCAGTTTATGATTGAGCACAAGTTCATACGTTCAGTGGCTGATCCATGTGTTTATTATAAACAGTTGCCCACAGGTGAATTTATAATTCTCTTACTGTATGTGGATGATATGCTAGTAGCTGGAACCAGTATGAAGATTGTTCATGAATTGAAGAAGCACTTGGCAAGCAGATTTGCAATGAAAGATTTGGGGGTAGCCAAGAAGATACTTGGGATGACCATTTCACGGGATAGATCCAAGAGGAAACTTTGGTTATCTCAAAAGCAATAAATTGACAAGGTATTGGATAGATTTGGCATGTTGGAAGCCAAACCAGTTTGTGTCCCTTTAGCATCTCATTTTTGTTTGACTGCTGAAATGTGTCCCACAACACACGAGGATACAGAATTCATGAAGGGAATCCCTTATACTTCAGCAGTTGGTAGCATTATGTATGCTATGATTTCTACTCGCCCGAATATTGCTCATGCAATGGGAGTAGTTAGCCAGTTTATGAGTAATCTTGGCAAGCCTCATTGGGAGGCGGTTAAATGGATTCTCCAGTATCTTAAGGGAACCTCTGCTCTCTCTTTATTCTTTGGGACAAATAAGCCAGCATTGCAAGGATTCGTAGATTCGGATCTTGGTGGAGATTTAGACAAGCAGAGATCCACCTCAGGGTATGCTTTCACATTTGTTGGGGCAGCCATCAGTTGGGGTTCTAGATTGCCACATTTGGTTGCACAATCATCTGCTGAAGCCGAATACATGGCTCTCTCCGAGGGGGCAAAAGAGATGGTATGGTTGCCAATTTTGTATAAGGAATTGGGACTGCAACAATTAGATTTTAATCTCTTTTGTGACAGTAGTAGTGCTATATTCATGAGAAAGCATCATACATCTCAGCGACGCTCAAAGCACATTGACTTGCGTTATCATTACATTCGGCATATGATGGAAGAAGAAAAACTTCAAGTTGTCAAGATTGACACAAAAGCGAATCCAGCTGATGCTCTCATGAAGGTTGTAACACGGGAGAAGCTTGAGTTTTGCTGAGCTTCTCTCAGCATTTCCAGCATGTGATAGCAAGGTTTAGAGTAGGGGAATAACTTGTTACAGTAGTGGTTGATCTTCAAGTGGGATATTGTTTGGGATATGAAGCTCAACAACCATCTGCGTTCCCTCTAAGAGACTCTGTCTCTTCCGTTTCTTCTGCTAGTTTCTCAAGAGTCTCTTTGGAGCTCTTTATCTATTGTAATTTTTGTAAGTTCTAAATCAATAATATATTCTCCTGCACAGTGTGGACGTAGGCATTATTGGCCAAACCATGATAAATCGGTGTACTCTATTTTTGCATTCTTGTTTGCGTATTTTTGCTGCTCTTTAACTTTTACACATCATTCTGATAGAATATTTTCCTGACGATGTTGATCATTTGATCATGTGTGTGCAGCGAAAGAGCTACAGAGGAACTCCTTCAATGCCGCAGTTTTAGAGTTTATCGAGAATAAAATTTGATCAGATACATATCAACATGTATAGCGCGTACATATATTAGTAAATAAAATTTATGAATAGTTCTGATCTGTTCATAAATCTCATGGTTGATGTGCATGGAAAATATAAATTTTGGGTTTATAAATTACTTAAATATAATATAACATATAATAAGTGTTGTATGTTTCATTCATTTTCATGTCAGAAGGTATTATTTCTGAAATATAGGTCAATAAGTTTGACTCTGAAAACTACACTTTGAATCTTAATAACACTAACACAATTTCAATTGATGTATAAAATATCTCCTATTTATCAACAGAAACTTGTTAAAAGAATTTATTTTGTTCTATAGATACATGTTTGGTAGGTTTCCATTACTAATTATATGGATGATTATAATTGAATTATTGTTTTGTAGTATTTTTTATTTTAATATCAAGTTTTTTTTTCTTATAACAAATGATATTTACATTAGAGTATATTTTTGAATTAATTATAAGATTTTTTAATTGAAATTAAACTTTTTATTTATATGTTTTTTTTTTGTCCATTTGTTATCATCAATTCATATAGTAATATTCATAGAATTATGGAACATTTAGGATAGAAATATTTATTGGAATATTATTTGTATATAAGATTTTTTTTGGTTTAGTTGTCTAAAATGAATCTAGATCTCCACATTCCTCCCAAAATCATTTAGCTAGAGTGTTGTTATCAGTGTACTCCCTAAGTTTTTAAAGGTTGATCCAAGACAATATGTGCCTTTTGAAAAGATAGTAATTATTTAAAAGTATTCTAAATACGACCAACCTCTAATTATTAGAAAATGTAAACAAAAAAGAGATGAATCAAACAAAATAGAAAATAGAATTGTGCAAATTATAAGACTACGTTTGTAGGTGAAATACATTTCCAAAGGGTAAATTTGACTTAGAGTTGTGGATTTGACCTTTTTTTTTTGGCTCTGTAAAGGGCCAAAGCCAAAATTTTATTTTTGTAAACAGGAAAAAATTAAAGGGAAACGAGCAGACGAAAGTTTGTTGGTTCATAGCCCAATCCTAGTGAGAGGATTGTGAACCCAAAATGAGCACCACAGCTTAACGGAGAGTCTGAACAATATTAAAGTTTACAGTATCTGGAGTATTAACAATGTATATTCAAAATTAAACGTAAATCTTAAAACAAAAAAAAGTCGAAGAAAGCTTAAACAAACATCAGTCAAAGGGAGAAGTCGTATCATTCTCCGTGGGTTCTGCTGAGTTTGATTTTGGACTACCTCTAATGCTAGGTGTGTTGCTTTCCTCTACCATGTCTTGTTCCTTGGAGTCTGATGGAAGCATCTCTTCATCCATCTCTTCATCTCCTCCTTTCTCCTCCTCTTCAGCTTCCTCTATTTCATCTTCCTCTTCTTCTTCTTCTCCATTACTCTCCTCCGTGTCTGAGGAAATAGGGCTCCCCAATACATCCAGCTTTTCGTCAGAGTTGTATTTATACACCCATGGGACATTTTTATCCAACTAGTCACCATAGGGTGCATGAAGGCCGTCGTCTATTCCTGAGAACTTGGAGAGGAAATTCATTCCTCTCCACATCATGCTCAAATGCGTTTGGTGATCCTTCCACTCCTAGCCCCATAGAATGAAGAGGCACATGTGAGGGCCAGCCTAAAAGTTCCTCTGAGGGCCAACCCCAAAATCGGGAAAGGGTTGACCTGTAGTCATGACTGTGGCCAGGTCCCATGGAAGTGGAGTAGTAAGCTCCAAGTCAACATTCAACACTGCATTATCTAGCCCCACTATGAAATTTCCTAAAGATCAATGATCAAAAAGATCTTCCACAAACATTTTGGAAGCTCCCGCTACCAAAATGCTCGCCAGAAAGGCAGATGTCTGAGAGTACTCTATATCTATGATTTGTGTTGAGGAAATTAAAACCCAACACCTTCCTGAATGCATGAATTACAAGAGGGTGTTTAAAATTGTAGACCTCCATTATCTGATTGGAAGTAATGGGATTATCCAAAGCTATTTGCTCGAAGTTAGACCTAAGCTTAATGGGAGTATCCATCTATTTTCCCCTGTGTATGAATCAAGATTCTAAAGAGAAAATAACCAATGAGCTCCTTCAAGAACAAAGGTTATGAATTTACGAGCAAGCAAGGCTTTCAAAACAGGGATGAATCATCATTAATCTGACATTGCTAGATGTTGCGTACCTTACTCAATTAAAGCCATGGCTTGAAATATTGTTGATAATTAAGAGATATCGTCATTGGGGTGCATTATCAATTCCCACCTAAGAGAACTTTTCCTTGCCAAATATGAAATGTTAGAAGAGTTGAAACTAGAATTAGAGTGCAAAATGGGTGCCAAAATCCAAGGACAAGCTGATCCAGTTTGATGTGATGTGATGTGTAGTTAATGAAGTTTTCCATTTTGTACCCCATGAGGTTGTGCCACTTGAAGAATAAGTGATTCATAGGAGAGATGATCTTAAATAACAAAGATGTTTTTCATGTTTTGGATGACAGTTGGTGTTATCTTTTACTAACACCAAAATCTCAATGACTCAATTTGGCCAAGTGACATCCGCATTAAATAGCGATAGGACTTGAGTAGGTTTGCACTCACATTACTGAGGAAGACCATTTTCTGAGGTGATGTGACCACTGAGCCTAAGAAATTCTCCCAAAGACTCTTTATTTTCCAACTCATCTGCCTTTTGATTGCCTTCCCTGAAGATGTGATTCACCGTGGTAAATTTGAACTTGTTTAATAATTTCAAAATTATACCCAGGATCGCTTGTAATTTCTAATTAGGGGTGGATCCTGACTTGACAGCATTGATTGTGATCATTAATTCTCCCTCAACTTCCAATTTTTTAATACCTAAATCTGATGCAAGAGACAACCCAAACATTAGAGCTTTGAATTCTGCCAAATTACTAGTACATGTTTCTAGAGGTTTAGCTAATTTTGCCACCATGGTGCCCTCACTAGAGTACATAATGCAACCTGCCCCTGAATGTTCTGGACTACCTTTGGAAGCCCCATCAAAATTTAATTTGCACCACCCCAAAGATGGAGGCTTCCAAATACAGTTGGCTCTAAGGAATGCATTTGGTTTGGCTCCTCTGCCAATTGTTGTGGGGGTCTTAAGTCCAAACCAGTCTTTAATCATAAGATCATCCCAGCTGGTTATATTTGTGTTGAACCAATTGCAATTGGATTTGGGCATTCATTACCTCCATAATGGAGGCTTCAATTCTATTCAAAATTGAAGGAATATCCAAGGATTTTTCCTGAAAGAGTCTTCTATTTCTTTCCTTCCATATTTCCCAAATGAGAATTGAAGGCGAGATAATCCATAGGTTTCCACAAAGGCTCTCCTTACTGAGCTAAGGCTAAGACGTGAAGAGAGATAGGATATCATTTGGAAGAGGAGATGACCATCCCAACTGGGCACATAGGCACTACCAACATTCTAAGGCAAAGGGACAAGTTAACAAAAGGTGGTTCGTATCTTCTTCATCCTTGTAGCAAAGAATGCATATGGAAGGACCAAGATATCCCATCTTCTTAAACCAATTTGCAGTAAGGATTCTACCTTGGATTAAAGCCCATGAAAATATACATGCTTCTAGTAAGCCTACTTTACTCCAGCAAAGTCGATTAGAGAATTGAGGGCGAGGGAGAGATGAAGATCTTGATATAATTTTGTAACCCTCTTTTACCTTGTATTCTCCAGAGTTGGAACTGTAATACCCCAAAATTGGCACCTTACAATTCTAATAAATTTTGGTGCATTTTCTCATCATCGAAGTCCTATTGTACTAGGCAAATTCTCCTTCCTAATTGTCTTTAATTGACTTAGTCTCAAATGCAGAAAACCTAAATTTGCATAAATCTGACACTATATTTAATTCCTAAATTATCAAAGTTTATTAGCTAAAAATCCCTATGATTAATTAATTTAATTCTAAAGTCCTAAGTGCTTTTAAATTAAATTAATTCCACACCCTTTAGCTAATATACATCAAAAGGAATTGAATAGTTCTTTAATTGTTTGAATGGATTATCCTCAAAAAGAATTCCATAATTCTATATGAAAAGTCACTCATGTGGCAATAATCCACTCTTTTAATTAAATAATTCTTGCATTTTTGTCTCAATCTCCATCATGAAAATGAAGAGGCAAACGTTTATTTTCAAGAAACTCTTCACCCTCTTTCCATGGTTCTTTTATATTATGGGCCTTATTTCTTCATTTGAGAGGATCAAATGGAGAGCATCTAAACTATAGTTAATTTTTATCTTGCTTTTATCATCTTTTCAAGCTTTATTGCATAATTAGCTTTAGTTTCATTTGGATTAGTAACATGTTGCTTTCTATTATAGTTTTTTTACATATCTAATAGCTCAATTCTATCATTTTTCATGATTTCTAGATTAGATATGCATTTCAATTCTTAGATGGTAATTGTATCTCATATCAAATAGTTTCAATTTCAAGTTTTCTCATGCTTTAAAAATCCTCAATTTTAGCAATGGTCAAGGTTGTTGGCTCTCATTCTGAGAGTAAATTCAAGAACCCCAACTAAATAGGAGGCAATAGGTCGCTTCAATCAAGTTTGGGAAATGGACAATTCATGTTCATCTTTGCAAATTCGATGATTGAGTAAGGACTATGTTGGGTTTTTACCTGATTTAAGAGGTCACATTCAAGCACACATAACATTTTGGCACCCAACGTGGGGCAGGAGTATTCAATTCCTAGCCTCATATTATATATTTACTGTCAATTTTGTTTTATGTCATTTTTTACATTCACTTTGAGT
This sequence comes from Thuja plicata, assembly GCA_018584345.1. Classification (NCBI taxonomy): domain Eukaryota; kingdom Viridiplantae; phylum Streptophyta; class Pinopsida; order Cupressales; family Cupressaceae; genus Thuja; species Thuja plicata. Next base: position 486,163 of record MU223902.1, read on the forward strand.
CAAATTTGACTCCACCATTGCGTCTAAAACATCGTTTCAATTTAAAATGACTACAAATACGCCTATGTTTGTCCAAAAATTGAATCTGTGGCATCAAACTTTTTCCCGAGCAGGCCGTACGGCTCTGCAGTGAAGTCTCGTGCGACATTTCCCACATATCCGCGTGAAGTTTTGCTTTAATTAGCACTCTCTCGTGTGAGAAAACACTTTCCTCGCACCACCTGTTGCACTTCCTCATGTGGAGCTTTGTACTTCCTCACACGGGACTTGGTGACAGTCTTTGGAATTAAATACTTTCCTCACGCCAGCTATTGCACTTTCTCACATGGAGCCTTGCACTTCCTCGCATGAAGCCTTATACTTGCATTCACCATATGCATTTTTGAGTTTTTAGTTTGACTTCAAACCCCAATATCCTCCTTATTTTAGGTCCGTTTTTGGAGCATTTTTTTTTATTTGGGGTAGAATTTTGTAAGGATCACTGTGGTGAAGTCAGTTTTTGATTTTTCTCTCTAGATTTATCATAAATCACTATATTTGGTGATTGTACTGGCTAATCCTCATTTTTGCAGCTTCTTGAGCCTCGTACATGCTCATACAATCACTTTTTTTGGTGTAATTTTTTTGTAAAATGCATGATTTTCTGTCTACTTTCTGAATATGTGATCTATTTTCTAATTTTTAGATTTTGATAATATGGACTAATCTTTGGCTTTGATGTTCATGTCATTATCTTTTGCATACAACCTAACAGTGGTTTGCAGAACGTTATCCAAGGAGACTAAAACACAAACTACTCACGAATTGGTTTTGCAAGTTGTCTTTGATCGATAAAACGCAAAACATTGTGCTTGCATCTTATTTTTGATTTCTTAAAATATGAACCCACATGCAAGACTTCTTAAAATGAACATTTGTTTGATGTTTTAGGAATGACAATAATGTCAAGAAACTATGCTCTCGCCCTTTTGGGATTATCAGAAATCCACAAATCTTATTGTCATTTTCTTATTCTGCTTGAAGTGTCTTCTAGTTTTGTAAACCCAAGGAATTGCATGGACGTATCCTCTCCCCTCGCCTTCGTGGATATTGGGTGAAAGAGAAATCCATACAAATCCTTTAGGGTTGCTACCTCCCGAGAGCTTTAACAGAGCCGATGAGAGTGGATTGCCCAACCGGTAATATGCTAAAGTCAAGCCCTTCCAAACCAGTATATAATAAATGTCATTGTGATTAATGTCACAGTGAACAGGTGTTGATTGCATTATACCAAGAAGAAGATCTCCCTCAGTACCCTTGTGGTGCGTTAAAACCTAGAGAACGTAACTTTTGTAGGCTGGGAGGCCTCCATAACGGAGCTAATCTGCTGCAATTATAACCACCTAAATGGACGCCCTTACTACAAACTGTGTTCTAGTATCCAGAAACCCTCTATCTGTTGGTGCGGAAGGTCAGAGACCGACTAAGATGCCTCACACTTTTACGGCTCTTAGTAGAGATAACAACCCTTTGGGAAGCAATTCCTTTGGGGTTCGAAGCTTGGTGTGCCTGAGAAGTGAGTGCACATGTAAGGAGGAGCCCGTGCCTCCAAGCTTCTAAGTTCTCTGCTATGAGTAAGCGTAGCTGAACTTTGGTTCAAGTGGGGATTCAATAGATATTGCCCTGGCTATCCTAGGATTGTGATGTGTATGTTCTGGTACTACAAACATTCTGCTTGATGTGTCTTGCGTGGGTGAAGCATCAAAACAAAAAAATATCTCAAACATTCAAATTGAACATCAAAATGATCAACGATTCCAAATCTGCACTTCTAGGTGTTAACTATCAGAATCTTGTCCAAGTTTCTGCATTTGTTATCAAACTCTAAACATCAGTCAACTTTCTGCCCAAACTGCTATTCTGCTGTGAAGGTTCTGTCTGAATTTTCACAAAATCTATGTTCTCATCAACATCGCTACTAGTCTATCTTTCATTGCAATCTGTTGACAGTTTGACTCGTTGTTGTCTTGAAATCTGACTTTGTTGTGCCAGTCCAAGTGACCCATTATCTATTTCATTCTTATCTATCTTTGTCTGTGCTATCCTTATTCTGAATTGTGAGAACAGGTTAGTTAACCTTGACTCGAGATCAGAGTCATTTATATCTCCCTCTCAGTTGGACATTATCTCCTTTGTCCTTTGGTCTTGGACTTAATTAGCACTTTAGATATCACTTTAGCACCTGTCAGTCAATCATTTGATTCATCATACTTTCTTTTCAATCTTCTAAGCAAGCACATCAAGATAAATCTTACAATGTCTAAAAGAAAAGAAGAGATTCTTAGGGTAGCTTTGTTAAAACAACTTCAAACTGTGGAATCTGAACTTCAAATATTAAAGGGGAACGAGGATACTCCATCCGATGAATCCTCATTAAGATCAACTTGTCCTTTTTTATTTGATCAAGAACCGTCTCATTATCCTTTAAAGAGAGTCTTTACTCCTTTGGGACAGTCTTATGAATCAGCATTGGAAGAACTTCTCAAGAATGACCTCATCCCATTGCCTAAAATCACATTAATTGGATCCACATTCTTCAGTAACTACTATGCATATCATCGACACAATAAGCATAAAACTTCATCTTGCATGGAGTTGAAACATAAAATCCAAGATCTCATAGATGATGGCATAATTGGCATTGAAGATCCTAATGATTCATCTAGTGCAGATACTATTCTCAAGAAAGATCTAAATCATGAACCTATGTCTAGCAATGGTTCACATATCCCATCTACTTCTTCCACCATTCCTCCATCTCCTACAGCTTTGCAACCAGCTACACCATCTCTATCAAGAACTAAGCCTAATCATGACTATGTCTATCCTCAATGGTTGGCTTTGAAAGAAACCCAAGCTAATCTGCATTTTTCTTAAAATATTTTTCATACCTCAAAGGTCATAAACCCCACACCTTCATGTGCTTCAACGCCTATCATATCTGCTCCAATTAATGCTTCATTATCCCCTCAAGAATCTTCCATGCATATCAAGACCCCTATCTCATCCTTAGAAGTGGCTCCATGTCAAGAGGACAATCCAAAGTGTGAAGAAACAAATAGCAATAAATATCAAGATCAAGATTCTATACAATCTCCTCCCATATTTGATGAAGATCCCATATCCATAGAATCCTATGATGATCCCCTTGCACCCTTTCATTTTTTCCAAGAAGATATCCCTCCACCTCAAGAGCTACATACTTCTCCACTTCCCAAGCAAGATCAAGATACCCCTTCCACCATTTCCAATGAACATATTGAAAATCATGAGCAAAGCACCCTCTCTACACCATCCAAAGATCCTTGTCAAGATCAGAGCATACCATCATCTCCTTGTCATAAGCTTCCATATCTAGGAACCATCATTCCTCCAACTACCTTGCAGAACAATAAATCTACTCAAGCTTCAGTTGTTCCTATCAAACCTACTCATGCTCCTATTGGTATAAAGAGAGCAAATCCTTGGTCACGAAGCTCACTCTAAAGATGTTGATATCCCTTCCACACCTTATATCCCTCCATTTAAACGTAACCGTATGCCTTCTCCATCCTCCAAATCTATCCTTGGTCCCTATATCCCAAGGCTAAAGCCTTCAACCCTACTATCTACATGGGGTCCTTATATGCCCCCATCTACCATACCTATCACTACTAGCTTTTCATCCACTTACACTATCCCCTATCAAGATCAACAAAGACATACATCCTTAAACTCTCCCTATCAACCAATCCATATGAACCAGTCATAACATCCCTATTCATCCACAATCCCTAAGTCTTTTGGAAGCATTTTGGATGTCAAACAAAGAAATCAGAGATTCAACAATCCAAGTTTACATATGAAGATCACTATGTCCCATCTAATTGACATGTGACTACAAATAAAAAGGAAATATTCAAGAGACCACAAAGGTCCATTGAGCAAAGAACCAAATAAAAGAAAATATGGGTTCCTAAATCCATTATGAAAGAATTGCATTCTAATCATCTGATGCAAATAGAAAATCAAATGCTATATGGATTCCCAAGTCTCTTCTCAAGGACTTGGATACAAAAAGAAAAGAAAAAATTATGTTGATTCCCAAGTCTCTCTTAAAAGACTTGCACCAAAAGGAACAATCAGAGTTGGCATCCAAGCTTCCAAATTCTTCCACTTCATCTCCATCTAAACATCTCCCATCTTCTGACTCCATCTTGGATCCTCACGTACCAAGATCCATATCCACTCATCCATCAACGTCTCAAGCTATTCCATCCACTTATCCTCCATTCGTCCACTACCCTTCAAGGGGTGTGTCAATATTGATCTTGTCACCTACTATTCTTCCATATTGGGTCCTTATATTCCTTCTTTTTCTCTCATCCAATCCATTGCATAAAATCTTGGCCTCCATCTTCCTTATCCTCCATTTCATCACCCTGTCAACATCTTTGAGCATACTTTCAGTGACTGTGGCCTATTATAGCATATCTTTTAGAGGAGCACTATCCAAAGAGCAATAAGCTTAAAGTTCCTACATAAATTCAAAAATACAAAAAATAAAAAAATAAAATAAAATAAAAATAAAAAAAAATAAAAAATGAAAAAGTGTCTTGGTGAAAACCTGGTAAACAGGCGCCTTGGTAGAAAAAGTAAAGAGAAATCAATTCGTCCTATGGTGAAAACCACTTCTTGTGGCGCCTTGGATAAGTACCATGATGAAAACCTGGCAAACATGTGTCATGTGTAATTCCTCCTACTTGCACTCTTCACTTGGGGGCAAGTTCCTTCCATGTCATCTTCTCCCATCACATCTTACATCCAGCTAGCTCATGAATATCCATGTTCCTTTTGCTGATCTTGACAAGGTTGAGCCTATCCATGAGCATCATGTATCTTGACATTCATGATCCCTTCCATCAGCCTATTCACTTTTGCATGCTACCCTATCGTGATCGTGCTTATCCCAAGCCTATCCTGCCTATCTCTTAGCATTCATGCCATAATCCGAAACATCTACTTATACCTCCATCACCCCTTATCCTAATTGTGCTTTCATAGCTATGTCCTATCCAAAATTGACCCCTTGGTCTCGATCAAAATGGAAAATTGTTTCTCATAAGTCTCTTAACATGTCCACTGTTTTGGACCACATGCTTTTCATGACATGAAGTCATTATCCTAAATGCTCTCCAGCACCGTCCCATGAGCCTACATTGCTATATGTTTTTTTCCCTAGCTTGGGTAATCTTGAGGAGACTATCTTTGAGGGTTGCATTCACCCTCTTCATCCATCATTGCCTATTCGTCTCATACATCAGCTTTCTAATCCATCTACAATGTCCTACACCTTGCTAGACATTGGGGGCACACCAATGTGATCTTGCTTGAGATTGAGTAATCTTTAAAAATCTAAAAAATTGCAAAATCTCTATAAAATCTAAAAAATTGTAAAATCTCTAAAAATTCTAAAAATCTCCCGCTTTCCTGCTTTAGTTTGCTTTCCTTCTTGAGTTTTTTTTCTGTTATATAACAACGTTCCTATTCTGGTGACAGATCTTCGAATGTGATAATCTTCTTTTTATAGCCGCTCTTTTATTCTAATGATGGATTATAGAATATGATCCAAAACTTTGATGCAAATAAATCTTACACAATTTATAAGTATATCATAAAGTTGCTTCAGAATTTAATTTTGTATATTTTTTCATCAACTTTCCTTCTAATCACATTCTGTGATCCATTATTAGAATGTTAAAATACCAAGAAATGTAAAGTTATAATGGCAGATCTGACTTAGCTATAGTATCATTTAAATTTCTTCTTTTCCTGGGAAAGCTCAAACTTTTTCAACAACAATAATATAATTTTTGTATTATCTCATTCTTCGGCTCTCTGTGTGTGAATGTTTTATCACAGTTACATCTACTTGAATTGCTATTCAATATTGGAGAATAACTGAAAGCCATCATGTGGACAACAAAGCTGAAGGTCAAAGGAACATATAGGGAATCCCATGGAGCAGAAATAGAGAAATGCCTCAGGGCCTTACACGGAGTTGAGAAGGTTACAGTTGATTTAGACAAGAAAATAGTTACTGTGGAACACATTCCAAGTTTTGATGGCGGATCTGAGCTGGGTAATTATTACAAATATTTTTTAAAAGAATAAGGAATTTGAAAATTTTTTGTATATAAAATTAAAACATAACCCATCATTACTTTGTTATTTAACTTGCTATAATATCATTTATATTTCCTGAAAAACATTTTGCAATATCATTCTGATAGAATATTTTCCTGACGCTGTTGATCATTTGATCATGTGTGTGCAGCGAAAGAGCTACAGAGGAATTCCTTCAATGCTGCAGTTTCAGAGTTTATCGAGAATAAAATTTGATCAGATACATATCAACATGTATAGCGCGTACATATATTAGTAAATAAAATTTATGAACAGTTCTTATGTGTTCATAAATCTCATGGTTGACGTCCGTGGAAAATATAAATTTTGGGTTTATAAATTATTTAAATATAATATAACATATAATAAGTGTTGTATGTTTCATTCATTTTCATGTCAGAAGGTATTATTTCTGAAATATAGGTCAATAAGTTTGACTTTGAAAACTACACTATGAATCTTAATAACAGTATCACAATTTCAATTGATGTAGAAAATATCTCCTATTTATCAACATAAACTCTATTAAAAGAATTTAATTTGTTCTATAGATACATGTTTGGTAGAGTTTCCATTACTAATTATATGGATGATTATAATTGAATTATTGTTTTGGAGTATTTTTTATTTTAATATTCAAGTTTTTTTCTTTTAACAAATAATATTTACATTGGAGTATGTTTTTGAATTAATTATAAGAATTTTTAATTGAAGTTGAATTTTTAATTTGTATGTTTTTTTTTTTGTGATTTGTTATCATAAATTCATATTGTAATATTGGTAGAATTGTGGAACATTTAGGATAGAAATATTTATTGGAATATCATTTGTATATAAGATTTTTTTTGGATTAGTTGTCTAAAATGGATCTAGATCTACACATTCCTCCCAAAATCATTTAACTAGAGTGTTGTTCTCAATGTACTCCCTAAGTTTTTAAAGACTGATCCAAGACAATATGTGCCTTTTGAAAAGATAGTAATTCTTTAAAAGTATTCTAAATACCACCAACCTCTAATTATTAGAAAATTTAAAGGAAAAAGAGATGAATCAAACAAAATATAAAATAGAATTATGCAAATTATAAGACTACTTTTGTAAGTGAAAGACATTTCCAAAAGGTAAATTTGACTTAGAATTGTGGATTCGACCCTTCACAATGTTAAAAAAAAATAAAAATAAAAATAAAAACTCCTAATTAGAAGGTAATTCATATATTATCATGTGGTTCTATTTTGATCTAAAATCATTTGGATTAGTACCATCCTAAGATTCTCAGCCATAAAGCAAACTAACCTGTTTTTTTTTTTTTTTTCATTTGTTTGTTTTCTTGCAGCATTTAGTTTAAAAACGTTTTGCTAACTTTATTTATTGCATTTATTTGCTTTCTTCTAGCATTTAGTTTCAAAAACATATGAATCAAATATTATCATTAAATTAGTTTAGGACGATTGTGCTTATGTGTATGCATGGTATTTGATTAGATTAGGCTTCATTTAAGAACACTATATTTTTTTTTACATTTTTGGTTAAAAAATTTATGTTTTTACATTCCTTGGAGTTTGATCTTAGCTTGGTTGAACCTTTATTGATTTCATATTTGTGATGCCTTTAGTAAGGTTTGGATTACATAGTGATATACATCTTTATATCACCATGCCACCTTACGATAAGCAGCTTTGTAGATCCTCTTATGTTTTTTTTCTTAAGTAATATTTATGCATTCCTTTTAGATTTTAATTTTCTATATTTTATTATATGCAATCCTCCTACACTTGATATTTTCATGATATATTGTTAATGTGTTTCCTAAATTTATTTTATCATGTTTCATCTTTTCTCTTTCATAGAATTGGTAAGTGTTCATCCATGCCAATTACTTACAAATGTCATATATCAATGAGTGTTTCATTTTATATTTCCTTCATATTGTATATTTGGTCTCATCTAGGCCTATTTAATACCCTTGTCCTATGTCAATGAGCTTATGATCCATAAGTCTATGGGTTAATAGAATTAATAGTTAATTCAAGATTAGATCCTTAATCTAGCTCTTCCTCCACCAATCACAATAATTTTGTCCTATTAATTTATTTTCTTGTAGTAGTATTAAGAATGTTAGTAGAAAGAAACTAAGTAGTAGAATAAGAAACATATAATGAAATTAACATACAATTAAAAAAATATTTAGCAAATGAGTAAAATAAATTAGGAATGATATGATACAGTCATCCCACTCACTACTTTAATTTCAATGCTTGGAGAATGCATATTAACTGGTTTTATTGGGGATATGCAAAATTTAACTAGTTTTTGTTACCTCCACTTTATTCTTATTCTTCACATGAACCTTATCCACTTCTTATCCTCTTTGAACCATTGTAGAATAACCTAAAGGATCCAACTAGCTCTTTCACTATCCTCTTTTATTTCAAATACTCTACCTTCTACCCCATTTTATTCATAAGATGGATGGTTGCATTTACCCGCAACTAAGAATGGTCCCATAAACTAGAAAATCCAAGCACTTGTATGCCAAATGAGATATTATCTACCAAGAAAGTGTAATTATTAAATCTCTAAGTAGAATAAATATCTCACAAATGAGCACAATTGGTCAATATCAACATGGTCATCTCTTTCCTCTTTAAACCATCTGCTCATTTTCCTTACAATTAAAATTTCACCTCCAAAAAGCATGTAGATTAATGATTGATTCTAAACACCATTTGGATGTCTAAACATCACCCAATTTCCATAGTGCCAATATCCACAAACAAAAAATGACTATTTATTATTTTTTTATGATTTCAAATATTATCAAAGGTATTAATATTCACTCTCACTGAGAATCTTACCATAAGGAACACATACTTTTTATACACCCACAACTCTAACAAAGGGATTTTCATTTTTTATTTAAGTAAATTTGTAGTAATAAAAAATCTTTTAAAGACCTTTGTAAATGATCTTTTATTTGTTGCAACATCTTAATCCATATTAGATTAGTTGAATATGCTAATATTATGGCTTTTAGTGATAATCATAAACCTCACAAGGATTTATGTAATAGTGATGAATGAAGAATGACACTATATTAATGATATCATAACTCCTCACATATGCATTTATATTATAAATTTTAACAAATATATCTTTACAAGTCCTAATTTATCTATTGGATCTTAAAATATTTGCTCATGCTTCTAGAGGAATCAATCATTTTCGTAGCCTAGGGAAAAATCATTTTAAGGGTTGAATAGTCAACTCATTGATAAAATGTAATTGTTGTAAAACGTTAATTTGTGAAAAAGATTCATCTTTCTTTCAAGTATTTGAGATTAGATAGAACCAAATAGACATTATTGAAGGATATAGTCAACAAGTTTTAATCACAAAAACAAAAAAAGTTACAATTTGTGGTAGTAAGCATTATATTCTTGGCCCTAAAAATTATCATTAGATATAACCTTAATTAAGATAGTAAATTAATGCAAGAGTATCTAGGGTGTAAGAGTAACCTTGCATCACCCAAAAAATATTGTTTTGTTGTTAATAAGGGTTATTTATTGGTAGAGTAGTAACTATTTTTGGTAGGGTTACCATTTTTAGTAAGTTTTCAATTTTGCACAAAAACTTACATTGACCTCCTAAATAATGAAATATAGATAATGGTGAAGGAATTATCCCAATATCTTGTAGCATTTGGGAGATATTCAGATTTCTAGGAAATTTCTCCAATAAAAACTTTAGCTACATTTTTTAGGGCCTCAGAAGCACTAGATTAGGCCAAAAAGTGTTGATCTTACATATCTAATGAAGGCATGGTGTAGATATCTTCATAGGATTTTCTAAATTTATCATAATTGGAAATCAAACTATGTGATTGTAAGATATTATCTCTAAATGTTGTGCTACTTTAGGAGAAAAACTAAAAATTCTTGAGATACTCTAGTGAGCACCAAAACCCATTTTTAGCATATTATCAAAATATTCCAACATAGGGAAAATGATATAAAAGTGGTTAGCCTCAAAAAGAGGGAGTTACATTTTGTATAACATTCCAAGGTGGTTAAAATAGTTCTGATAGTGTAGGTTGTGGCAGTTGATTGTAGATTATTATAATAAGAAGGCCCATGTGGTTGTAGCAAGTTATTTATAGAATGTTGTTGTGTCATTTTATTGAAGACAATATAAAACAAGTGTTTATATTCTTCAAATTTTATATTTATTTCTCTATTATGTTATTTGTGTTTGGCTAAGCAAGGGGAGTACCCTTCATCAAGTGGTTCTAGAGTAGTTGTTCATGAGTGTGTAAAAAAATTGTTGAACATGATGTAGTTTGTACTAGGAATGTGGTTGTGGGTCTAAGAGATAAGTGAGGAAAAATGCCTCCAGAAAGAAACCATTGTGGACAAATTGATAGTATGAAAGAAGAGGATTCTAGAGCCCTCTAGTGAAAAGTGCAAGCAATGTAAGAGGATTTGATACTAGGCCAAGGGATGTAATTGAGGATGAATCTAAAGAAGAAGGGAAGTTCGAGGAAGAACAAAAATTAACCGCAAATCCTAAGGCTAGGTTTTTTAGGGTCATTTAAAAGATTGGAAAGAGTCCAAAGATTAATGTTTCCAAGTTTTTTGGAAATATTAATCTAGAAGAGTTGATTGATTAGATCAATGATATGAAGAGTATTTTGGGTATGAAGAATTAGAAGACCTTGAGTGGGTCAAGTTTGCAAATACCAAGCGAAAATTCCATGTTAATTTTTTTTGGAAAGAAGTTTAGTTAGAGAGGAATGTAAGAAAAAAAGAGAAAATAATAAGATGTGATCAAATGGTGAGAAATTTGAAGAGACAACTCATTCCTATTGAATGTGATCTTTTTTTAAAAAATAAAATGCAATGCTTGAAGCAAGCACGACAATCTGTGAAAGAATATATAGAAGAGTTTCATCAAGTCCTGATGAGAATAGGTAATTCTAAGGCCAACAAGGGGAAACTTCTGGGTGATTCCACAATAGTGGGTTACACTTTTTTGCCTAAATGGACATTGAACTCTACATTTTGAGAAAAAATTTCACATTCGGATGCATATTGTCGTTAAACTGTTTGAAATCGGAAGATGAAGTAAACTAGAGTCTTTTAGGATTTTCTGTCTAGATTCTAAATATA
>MU223902.1:505446-522664 GCA_018584345.1 Thuja plicata
ACATGCATATATATATGCACATGTATATACACACATGCACGCATATATATATATATATATATATATATATGGTTCTTGATCTAGAGTTTAATGTTTTAGAGTTCAAAATGTTTTAATGTGTAATTCAATTTAGAATCAAGGTTAGGGTTCAATCTAGAGTTTAATATTTAATTTTTGTTTCATATATATATATATATATATACACACACACACACACACACACACACATGCACGCATATACATATATGGTTCAATCTAGACTTTAATGCATATATATATACACATATATACATGTGTATATATATATAAACACACATATATGCATATATACATATATGCATATATACATGCATATATACATATATACATGTATATATACATATATATATACACATATATGCATATATACATACATATATGCACATATACATGTATATATACATATATATACACATATATGCATATATGCACATATACATGCATATATATACATATATACATGTATATATACATATATATACACATATATGCATATATACATGCATATATACACATATACATGCATATATATACATATATACACATATATGCATATACATGCATATATACACATATACATGCATATATATACATATATACACATATATGCATATACATGCATATATACACATATACATGCATATATACACATATATACATGCATATATACATATATATACACATATACATGCATATATACACATATACATGCATATATACATATATATACACATATACATGCATATATACATATATAACAAATATACATGCATATATACACATATATACACATATACATGCATATATACACATATTTACTAACAATATATATTAAAAAACATTAAAATACATATATACAAACAATATATATTATAAAACAATAAAATATGGAAATTAGAAACGTGAAAAACCTAATTTATTGACGTTTGATAAAACGGAAGCCAGCAGCCACTGTCACTTTCAACCCAGCCGAAACAGTCACAATGACTGTTTCTGCGGGTTTATTCCGCTAAAAGTAAACCTAGTTACTTTCGATCGAAAGTAACTAGGTTACTTTCGATCGAAAGTACCTAGTTTAGGTACTTTCGATCGAAAGTTAGTCTATTTCGTTCGAAAGTTTTTAGCATTTTCGATCGAAAGTAATGAAGATGTTTTAGTGGGTCATGCTTTTCAGGACGAATTCCTTCCTCCCAAAAAGTGTAACCCACTATTGTGGTATTACCCTTCTTTGTTACATAAATAGGTTGAAGCCAAGTATTCAAGAAGATTTGATAATGGTAATAATGTCTACCATTGTAGATGCATGTCAATTTTATTGAAGGTATAAGAGAAGCTAAATAGGTGGTTTGAGAGAAAGCAAAATGGAAGAGGTTGTAGTGGAAAGATGAATGGATGGTATTTATGTAGGCTGAAATGAAGACCAGAAGAAGAATGATGAGTCTAGTAACAGCTAGAATCATAGGGGAAATAATTCCAATTGTCGTCGCAATCAAAATAATGGAGATAAAAGAGGATGAGGAAGAGGACAAGGACGGGGAAGAGGAGGTTTTTGTGGAGCATGTTTTCAATGTGGAGAAGGACATAGACCCTATGAGTGTCCCTAACATCATGGGATAAAAAATAGGATACCAGAGGGAAATGTACGAGTTACACATATAGATGAGGATATTGAGTCTTTACATTATGAAGATGTTGAAAGATGAGAGGTTCTTGTTAACAAAAGAGCCTTGCTAAATGAGAAGAAATAACTGGTGGAAAGGAAGAATTTATTTGTACAAGATGTAACTATAATTTGGTAAAGTTTAAAATTTAATTATAGATGATGGTAGTAATAATAACCTTGTTTTAAAGAAACAATTAGTAAATTGAAGTTAGAGAGAAGGAAGCATCCAAATCCATACCAAATTGTCTAGTAAAGTTTGAAATAGAAACTCTCATGAAGAGTATTATGTGATACTATGCATATGGATGTTTGTCATATGTTTTTAGGGAGACCATGGAAATTTGATCATCATGCAGTACATGATGAGTATGTAATTACCTTTTCCTTGATAAAGGATGAAGTTCGACACAAGCTGAAGCCATTAAAGGGAATAAAGGAGAAGGTATGCAAAAATATGTAAGAATATATTTAGTTGATGGAAGGAAGTTTCTAGAAGTCACGAAGCATGAGCATATGTTTTAATTCCAAAAGTTGGAAAAAAGGAACTAGAATATATACCTATGGAAGTTGCAAATTTATTGTATGATTTTCAAGGTTTTGGATCTAATAATGTACTTGATGAATTACCACAAATAAGGAAGATTAGTCATGAAATGGATTTGATTCCTAGAGCCATTTTTTGAAATAAGTTAGACCATAGAATGACTCTAGTAGAGAGTGAAGAGTTGATTAAACAAGTAAAAGAGTTCTTATAGAAACGGTTGATTAAGGAGAGTTTAAGCCCATGTGCAATACATATTTTACTAGCACCAAAGGAAAATGGATAATTTAGGATGTGTACAAGCTCCTAAGTTATCAATAAGATTACTATCAAGTATAAATTTTGTAGTGCATCCCATGGTTGCATTATGGTCCATGGTTATTTTGATCTGAGATATACTTTGTTGATTATATTTGATTATCTCCATGATGAGATGTATCGATGACTGTTGATTATTTTAGTTGCTAGTATCTTTGTTATAGTAGATGGAGATTACGTTGTTTTTTTAGTTTGATCATATGTGCATCATGATTCTATTGATGTGACATGATGTCTTATGATGATATTTTGCTTATTTTGCATTCGAGACTATTGATTATGTTATCACGATAATTTTATTGTACTCGTTATACAGATACATATCAACATGTATAGCGCATACATATATTAGTAAATAAAATTTATGAACAGTTCTTATGTGTTCATAAATCTCATGGTTGACGTCCGTAGAAAATATAAATTTTGGGTTTATAAATTATTTAAATACAATAAGTGTTATATGTCAGAAGGTACTATTTTTGAAATATAGGTCAATAAGTTTGACTCTGAAAACTACACTTTGAATCTTAATAATAGTACCACAATTTCAATTGGTGTAGAAAATATCTCCTATTTATCAACATAAACTTTGTTAAAAGAATTTAGTTTGTTCTATAGATACCTGTTTGGTAGAGTTTCCATTACTAATTATATGGATGATTATAATTAAATTATTGTTTTAGAGTATTTTTTATTTTAATATTCAAGTATTTTTCTTTTAAAAAATGATATTTACATTGGAGTATATTTTTGAATTAATTATAAGATTTTTTAATTGAAGCTGAATTTTTTATTTATATGTTTTTTTTTGTCCATTTGTTATCATAAATTCATATAGTAATATTCATAGAATTATGGAACATTAAGGATATAAATATTTATTGGAATATCATTTGTATATAAGAATTCTTTTGGATTAGTTGTCTAAAATGAATGCGGCTAGAGTGTTGTTCTGAATGTACTCTTTAAGTTTTTAAAGGCTGATCCAAGATAATACATGTCTTTTGAAAAGATAGTAATTATTTAAAAGTATTCTAAATAAGGCCAACCTCTAATTATTAGAAAATGTAAAGGAAAAAGAGATGAATCAAACAAAATAGAAAATATAATTGTGCAAATTATAAGAATACTTTTGTAGGTGAAAGACATTTCCAAAGGGTAAATTTGACTTAGAGTTGTGGATTTGACCCTTCGCAATGCTTTAAAAAAATATTTTCTAATTATAAGGTAATTCATATACTATCATGTGGCTTTATTTTGATCATAAATCATTTGGATTAGTACCATTGTAAGATTCTCAGTCATAAAGTAAACTAACTTTATTTATTGCTTTTATTTTCTTTCTTGTAGCATTTAGTTTCAAACAAACATATACATCAAATACTATCATTAAATTAGTTTAGGATGATTGAGCTTATGTGTATGGATGATATTTAATTAGATTAGGCTACATTCAAGAAAACTATATTTTTGTTTACATTTTTGGTAAATAATAATAATAATAATAATAATAATAATAATAATAATAATAATAATAATAATAATAATAATAATAATAATAATATTTCTTTAGAATTGGTAACTTTTCATCCATGCCAATTACTTACAAATGTTAACATCAATGAGTGTTTCATCTTATATTTCCTTCATATTGTATATTTGTTCTCATCTAGGCCTATCTGATACCCGTGTCCTATATCAATGAGCTTATGATCCATAAGTCTATGGGTTAATAACCTTAAGAGTTAATTCAACATTAGATCCTTATTCTATCTCTTCCTCCACCAATCTCATTAATTTTTTTCTATTAATTTATTTTCTTGTCGTAGTATTAAGAGTGTTACTAGAAAGAAACTAAGTAGTAGAATAAGAAACATATAGTGGAATTAACATACATTACAAAAATATTTAGCAAATGAGTAAAATAAATTAGGAATGACATGATACAGTCATCCCACTCACTACTTTAATTCCAATTCTTAGAGAATGGATATTAACTTGTTTTATTAGGGATATGTAAAATTCAACTAATTTTTATTACCTCCACTTTATTCTTATTCTTCACAAGAACCTTATCCACTTCTTATCCTCTTTGAACCATTGTAGAATATGTAATCATGAAAATCCTAAGGAATCATCTAATGAAGACACTGTTCTCAAGCAAGATCTAAATCTTGAACCTATGTCTAGTAATGGTTCTCACACAGACTCCACTTCCTCCAACATTTAGTCATATTATAAAGGAACAAAGCTATCCAAAGTCTCCCCATCAAACAAAGAACCTAATGATTTTCATGCTAACTAGTCTAAATCTTGCATTCTAGTTTCATTTCTTATAGTTGCTATGCATTTCATTTGATAGTCTTTGCATTCTCATTTTCAAGCTTTCAAGAGCAAAGCATGCAAGTCTATGCATCTTGCTCCATATTGCATTGAATCTTCCATTTTGGAGTAGTCAAATCACTGATTTCTCTATGTCTAATCTGATGGACAAACATGAGAATCACACTCGCTTCAACTAGGAATCAATAAGCCATTTTCTAAGGGTTTTTTATCATGCTTTGAATCTTATGTTTTGCTAACCCCTTTTGATGCAATGGTTTATTGAAGTGTTTGGTTGCAAATTATAGTTGCACATTTTACCACACACATTTTTGGCGCCCACTGTGGGGCAAAAAGTTGTGTTTTGCTCCATTTTTACGATTTTTACATATTTTTTGACGAAACTGTGCTTTCTGTCATACTCTTCTCTGTTCTCTATCATACGAAAAATTGTAGATTGGTACTTTGTCATATGAGAACTGGTATATTGTCATATGAGATTTTATAAACTGCCTTTTGTTGTATTAGAGCATTAGATTTGTCGTATGAGCTTTGGTGAGACTCTATTTTGTCGTATGACAACACATGTTTTGTCATACGGGATTTGATACCAGTCTGTAGTCTGTACTTTGTCATTTCAGAAATAGCAAGCATTTTTACGAGTTCTCTTGAGATAATTTCTACTTTCTAATCCCTCAGATGTCTTCTTTGGTCTTTTTATTATCTATTTTTGCAGCCTAACTAGTTTTTTGCAGAACATTTTGAGGAAGATTCACTTGCCAAATCTATACTTGCACACTAATTTTCTTGATATAACTACTAATGATTTGTGCTTGTAGGACGCTTGTCAAAGAATTTTTTTTTTCTTTGAAATTACTAATGGTGTTTGCAGGTTGCCTTGAAATCACATCAACCAAATGATTGTGCTTCTTAGCATTTTCCTTTGATTCATTGGCACATAGATTAATTAGAAGGATATTTTTGTTTGGCTTGAAGTAAGTGTTAGGGGAGTATACTCTCTTCCCTTTGGGAAGATAAAAAACCTAGACTCACTTACTTTGTGCTAAGAAATTAAATCTTTGGGGAAAAGAACTTAAAGTGTGTCTTGCGTGTGTGTGGAGAAAATGATATTGGATAGGAGAGCATGCTCTTTTCTCCTTCAGGGAAAATCATAAATCTAGACTCCTTTTTGTTGCCAATACATTTACTTTTCAAGCTAAACCTTTAGAGGGCCTGTCAAGGGAGTAATCTCCTGGGAACAACCTAAGTGGGGAACAAATGAACCTGGCTACTTCCACCCTATTAGCTCTTTTTCTTGTATGAATCAATTAAAACAACAATAAGTGCTTGACCCTCTATTCCCAATGCAGGTTCATACATGAATAAGGCTAATTAACAAGGATGAAACTCCTTCTACACTTTGGGTTCCACATACACAGGCAGGTGCACCTAATTACAGACTCACTGAATGACATATAATCTCATAATGGATTAAGGATTCATAACCCATCTTCTTTTTATGCCACTTTGGCCTAGGAAGGCTAACCTATCGATTCACTCTTCAAGGAATCACTAAGATGAATTATATCCTCTAAATACAATTAACCACACATATTTGCTCTTAAATATCAGAAAATAAGGATTTTAATATTTGAGTTGATGATAATAACCACTTGTTAGCATCTTGACCAGTGCCTAATCATGGGTGATAGAGTCATAACATAGCATACACATATTAAGATAATTAATAGAAACACAAATGAATCCCAGATAGAGTGCCTTACAAACTATCCTCTCACTCCTACACCAATGTATCAAATCCTTGCATGAATCCTAATCCTCTACAATCATCTGTAATATTTAAACTCTCCTTGAAAGTAACTCACAAACAACAACATGACTATCTTATAACTAGTACACTCAAAATGCCTTACAAATTGAACATACAAGAATTAATAGTAAATGCAATAAGACATCATTGACATGAAAATGGAGATTCCATTGTAATTTTATTAATATGAACTCAATAGCAGTACATTTTGAAGACTCAAAACCAATAGTCAGACCAATGCCGTAATCTGCCTTGTAGTCTTATTTTTACCATCCTTATTACAACATTACAACTTGATACTTATAGGTAGCCACAGTCATCTTGGAATCCTTTGGAAAACAAGGATGCAACAAGCTACAGATGACTGGGCTAAAGGAAAAAATACAGTTTCAAAAGGAGACAAAACTTCTGGTTGATGAGAAAACAGTATTTGCTATAAGCCATGTGATCATTTGTCTTGTGACCGCTTGAATACTTGAAGTTGCTCTAAAGTAGTTGGGTATTTATCATCTGGATCTTGTTCTCTTGTTGGTGTAGAGGCCCCAAATATCTAATTTGCTCCATTCACTCAACCTCTTTGGTGTTAGCTGTCCCCTTCATATTTATTGTCTCATGCTATGAGGGTGACTACTCCATACTTGCTAACCCACGTGGTGAACACCTCATCACTGGGCCAACTGAAATTGAGAACTTCATCTTTTCGGCTATTGAACTCCTATGAGTCACTATTGCCCTTTTCTACTTCTTCTTCCCAAGATTAAAAAAATTCCCTGGCTTTTCTCAAAATGTCAATGGTTAAAACAAACCAGCCAGTATTTGCCAAAATGACAATACTTTTTGTCCTGTTAGTTATTGCTTCATTTAATTACCTCAACCATAGGGATTCATTCTTTATTTTCCCATCCTCTTTGAATATATAATGATACATATCATATCTATACTTGGAAAATTCCCCTCTTAGAGTTGTGATCTTCTTCATCACCATGTTTCTCTTGGTGTCTAAATTGACCATCAATTTGAGACACTTACGAGTTCTTGTCAGAATAATATCAATATTAGTTTTCTCTTTTGAGAGGGAATTGAGAGATTTAACATCGGATGCCTTCCCTTTCCATTTACTCACTATTAGATTCCATTGTTCCTTTTCATCCTCATATTTTTTGATGACGCTTGCAATCTTCTTCCCCAATAGGTAGAGATTAGAGAGGTTGACCTCATTTGCACACCTTTTGAGGTTGGAGAATATATGATCAAAAAAATTTTTCTTCACCAACTCATCAGCCTCTTTGTATGCTAGGGAATCTTGTATGTCCTTCTTACCCTCCTCTTCCAATCTTGTCCTTTCACTGATTAGCCTATTCTTCTCAGCTTCCAATTCTGCTCTCTTGGCATCAACAACTTCCTGAGTAGTAGGACTTAGAGGTGTAGGGGATGGGGGATATGTTATGAATGGACTTGAGGAGGAATGTTGATATGGTTCCTGAGAAATTACCCTTTGGGGCATCAATTGAATCTTTTTCTTACCTTCCAACTCTGCTATTTTGTTGTCCTTCATCAAAGATTTAACCCTCTCTTCATTAGAAGCCTTGAGAAAAAAATCATACTTTTCATTCAGACTAGCATATGCTTCCTTCTCTTTCTCTGATACTTTCATGCTCAAATTGGTAGCTTATACAACAAGGTTAGTCGCTTCAGTTCCAGAGGTATCTGCAACCCTTTTCACAATTAGGCTGCCTATGTCTTCAGTCTCATCATCTTCTTTAACTCTTCTCTTGTCCTTCTTCTTTAGTGACCAGATTGTCAATGCTGCATGATCCTCACTAAATTGAGCACCAATTGATGTTCCAAAAGGGCTTATGGGTTTAGCTTGTTTCCTTATAGCATCAAAAACCACTGCATCAGCTAAATCTGATTTTGGCAATATGAGAACCCCCTGCCTTTTGATCATTTGTCTACCCTCTTCAGGAGTAATCTTGTCAAATTTTAATACCAATTCTTGTTTGATTGCTTTCTCTATGTCCTCCTTGGCAGCATTGGGTTGAGCTTCTATCATTTTCTAGCACTTGTCATTATATTCACCAATATGGCATCTCCATAGAAAGTGAATAAAAGCCCTAGTTTTGATATAATTGTCATCAGACAAGAATTCATCACTAGCCTATTTAGTCACAGGATCTAATTGTTTGCCAGCCAATTTTGCCACTGTAAGGTTAGATGATGTATGTTTAGGTTCTTCTTGCATCCCTTCTTGTAGTTCTTGAGTAGTAACAACTACTTCACCAGCATTTCTCATCTTGAGCAATTGCTCAGCAATTGTCTGGTCATCATATTGCATAGGGGATTGGGAAGGAGAATATAATTCACCTCCTTGTTCTTTTATCTCCACCCTTTTCCTCTTTAGAGAGGGTACTTCTTGAACGTTAGTTTCCATTGGCCTCTTTCCCTTATGTTGAATGGGCTGATCAACTCTGGGAGCAACAATGGTATATCCTCTTCTTTTGTATACTAGATAGTACCGAGGTGGAACTATTTTGCTCTGTGGAAATTTATTCATAATAGCTAGAGCCTTTTCTGGGTCATTCTCAACTGCTCTCTTCCCTTTCTCATTTAGGGTTTGCATTATTCCCTCAAAAAGATTCATTAGTTAATCAATTTTATAAGACTATGGGAAAAAATCCTTTAGAGGATCATAGGTCTCGTCAAAATTCTGCACAAAGTCCAAGGATTTCTTATATGCCATCCACTTCTCCTTCCTAACTTCTTGAACCTCTAGTTCAAAAATGTTCCTGATAATATGCTCTGGATAGTAGAATTGATGCTTTAGCATTATACAATTGGTCCTCTTTCTAAACATGCCCATGATAAAATCTTCATTGTCTGCACACCTGGCTATGGAAGTGGATAAATGATAGGGTTCAAAGTATCTGCCAAACTGTGTCCACCCTCCTTTTGTTATGATAAAGTGATGGGCTTTAGTGAGGGTAGGGAAGATATTTCCCTTCATCTTTCCAGTCAAAGCTTCCTCCTGCAGCCCACCTAATTATCTTATGAATTCTGCTATCCCAATTTCTAGTGGGACTTTGTAGGATACCACATAAGGAACACCTCTAAAACCATAAACCCTAATCACTATGGCAAAAGGGTACAATATCAAATCTCCCCAGTTGTGAGAAATTTTCAGCTCAGGGGCATACTCCATAGGCCTTAACAACATCATTACTTCATTATGGACTCTTGCATTTTGGTTTCTTAGTAATGATTTAAGTCTGGTTGCAAAAACTTTGTCAAAGTATACATAACTTGCATTCTTTCTATCCCAAGAAAAATCTACACTCCACATCTGAATAGGCAATTCTTCATCATATTGGAATCTCTCCAATTCCATTTCTTCTTCAAAGAAATCTACACTGTTAAATAAGAACATATGCATCATAAGGGAATATCAACCCATTGGCTTTTGTATATTGCCATCTTTGATCCCTGACAAGCCATCATGCATCTCATGAGCAATATAGGATCCATAATCGAACACTACTAACAAGTGGGGATGTATAATTTGAACTACTATCAACATTATATGGAATGGCATGGCCGTCTCTTCATTTATCCCCAAAATATTGCATAGGTAACTGTACATTTTCCTTACCTTGCCAATGAAAAGATCCACTTTGAAAGGTTCAGGGGTTCCTGGTCCTATTACAACAAAATTTCCTATCTTATTAGCATACCCCTTCACTACTTCACCTCTGTAATAATCCCTTTGGTTATTGTATATTTCTTTGAAATATTCGAGGTCAATATCATCCATATTCTGGGAAGTGTCAGTCAGCTTGAAAATTATTTTGATTTCATCTGCTGTTACAGTCAGTATTATATTTCTCCAGGTGTCTCTAACAACCCTAGACACCTTATCATAAGTGTTTTCTATTAGAATGAGAAAATCAGTGTCCATGAATACACTAGGTGCTATCAAATTTCTAACATCTAGTTCCCAAATATTACAGTCTGGCGTGGGGGCCTTTCTTTGAATATAAGCTACTCTAAACAGAGTAAGGGCGTCTAAACTAGTAGTAGCATCTCTGGCCCATCTTCCTAAATCATATAACCCATCCCCAATTTTGAAGCGGGGATGTTAAGGCACTGCCTTCTTAGCTTATGTGGCATCCCCTGAGGACAATGGTAATTGATGCAATAAATCCTCCCTAATGTTCCATTTCTGGTAATCAACCTGTCTTGAAATTTCAACTCTAGGGGCCATTGTAAGGGTTTGCTATTAATACTAGAATCAGATTCTAAAACAAGAGCTCTAAAACCTTCTCTAAACTGCAAACTCTATCTCAATTTGAATAGTAATGAATCAGTGAGCTTACCCATTTTGCACAGAAGTCGCGTGAAGCTGGTTTTCTTTTGATTCCGTCTTTGCTCAAATGGTTTTGGTGAGTCATTGATATTGCAATCGACTTAATCAATTTACGGCCTCAATCAAATCAGTCTTTTGAATTGAATTTTACTGGAGTTGTCACACGTTCTATAATTAATTTACCAACTTCAATTTCACGGCTTAACAGCTCTCTGCAACTTGTTTTATCAACTTTGAATTTGAACCGTCGACTCTGGGCTTGATCCTTCACATCTGACGAGCATCTTACATTCCTGAAAATAACTGTCGACTAAGGACACATGTCGCTTCCACTTATTCCCTTATATGTTAGATGTTGAGCATCTTGGAGATAAGAGGATAAGCGAGTCATTAGATATGGAGCAACTAAACTAAACTTTAAACCTTTGCCAGCTTTGAATGCCTGGGCCCACCAACTGCTAGATGTCATCACCGCTTATTCGTTTATACATTAGATGTCGAGCATCTTGGATATAAGAAAATATGCCAACCATTAGATCCTTCCAGGTATTGACACCTTTCATACTCATCTACAATTGGACCCACATACTTCCCTGGACAGGTGTCATCACCGCTTATTTTCTTATATGTTAGATGTCGTGCACTTTTCCTTTAAGCAAATAAGCGGTCTGTTCGATCCTTTCAAACTTGTGCACTATTTAACAGAATGCCTTTTCAACAGCTTGGCCCCACCAAGGACACATGTCACCTCTGCTTGTTCGCTTATATGTTAGATGTCGAGCATCTTGGAGATAATCAGATAAGCGAGTCGTCCGATCTTTTCAAACTTGCATGATACATAAGGGGATGACGTAAAAGGGACCTACATAGCGGGACTTAGGAATTATTAAAGTGGTTAGGATGATACAATATTTTGGCAAAAATTAACCCATTTGACATGGACACATGACTTAATACAACTTAAAAGACCGAAAAAGTAACGCAAGAATAGAATCGGCCAAGGCACTTAGGGTTTTTAGACAATTTTGACCATTTTCAATTAGGTTGAGGGTTTGAGCACACTTTGCAGAGGCATAAAAAAAAATTGAATACCAATTTCAAAGCCCTTGACACTACTAATGACATGAGACCCTACGAAAATTACAAGGCACATTTTGGACAAGAAATAGAACCAACGGTGGCTCTCTCTGAGGATGTTTAAACGCTAGGTTATAACAAGAACCACAGATCTCTGGGGAAGAAGACCAAAAAGCAGACAAACCTAAAACTAGAAATAAACACACAACAGAAGGGAAACACACCTGTACATATATTACAGACTACTATGCATGGAAAGTAGAAGTTAATTAAAGAAATTTTTCAAGAATTGTCCATGCACTGGCAATTCCTGTTCTTCATCATCCAGATTCTTGAGGAAGTAAGAATCTTTCCCAAAGATCCTGAATATAACATAAGGCCCAATCCACAATGATTCAAATTTCTTTTTCTTGCCTTTCTCTTCAGCCTTAACATTCCACTACAATACAAAATCACCAGGAAGAAACTTTCTCACATCTGCTCTTCTGTCAAAAAGGTATTTCATTGTTTGTTGTAGTTTGATATTTTCTCTCTAGCTTTCTCTCCTTATCTCATCCAATTCCACCATCTGAACCATCCTTTCTTCCATAGGTTCAGAGATTTCTATTCCTTCATCTTGGATAAACCAATTCAAAAGGAGACCTTCCAATGGCATTCTTGATAGTAATCCTATCAGCCCATTGGGCAAGTTTCAATTTAATATGCCAGGCTCTCTTATTTCCCTCCAAGGTCTTTTTCAAAATTTGTAAAATTCTTTTATTGCTAGGTTCTGCTTGACCATTAGCTTGAGGGTGGTATGGGGAAAAATAGGACATGGCAATTCCCATATCAGAGAAAAAGTTAGTGAATTCTTCTGACCTAAAGCACATGGCATTGTCCATTATCAATTTAAGGGGAACACCAAATCTGGTAATTATATTATCCATCAAAAAGTCAATAACCACAACACTTGTTTCCTTTTTGGTTGGGATTTCCTCTACCCACTTTGTGAAATAATTATTTGCTAGAAAAATCCATCCATGGCCTCCACTTGACTTTTCATTAAATTCCCCTATAAAATCCATTCCCCATATAGCAAAGGGAGCCTCTGCTACCAGTGATTTTAATAACAATGCCCCTGAATATTTCATCTTTCTTGAAAATCTCTGGCATGACTCACATTTCCTAACAAAAGTGTGAGCATCTTGGAAAACATAAGGCCAATAGTATCTAGCCCTCAAGATCTTGTGGGCTATTTTTTTAGCAGGATAATGCCCTCCACACATTCCAGCATGCATCTCTCTTAATACGCTTTCTGATTGACCTTTGTCAAGGCATAGTAACAGGATCCCATCTCTATTTTTCTAGAACAAATCACCTTGTAAAAAAACATACTTTTGTGATTGAAGCTTCAAACTCCTCCTTTGGTTATCATTTAAGTTGTTTGGATATTTAGCATTTTTCAGGAAATAAACAATATTGGAATACTAGGGTTGCATCTCAATACTTGTCAAGCAATTATCTTTAGTACCGACATTGTTTATTTTGGCCAAATCCAAATTTTCCTCTATCATCAATTTAGCCAACCCTAATCCCCTCACTAACTTAGTGATATGGATTTCTATATCAAACTCTTGAACTTTGTTTATCCATTTACATCTCTTTCCTATCACTTCATTCTGAACAAAAATGTCCTTGACAGCAGCATGAGGGACATAGGATTTTATTTTTGCACACACCAAATAAGGCATGAAAGTCTTGAATGCCTTCACTAGAGCATAAGCTTGTTTCTCCATCATTTGATAATTTAATTCAGCTGGTTGCAATGATTTACTAAAAAATGCAATGGGGTGCTCAAATTCTTCATTATCCTTCTGCAATAAGACTGCTGCAATAGTGTGAAATGAGGCAAAAGTAAAAGGGAAAAGGGCTTAGTGTAATCCGGGGATACAAGGACTGGTTCTTCTTGAATAGATTTTTTTATCTTTTCAAAGGCTGACTGAGCTTCTTGACCCCATTCAAACTTCACAATTTTCTTTAGCAATTTGACAATAGGTTTAGCTAATTTTGCAAAGTTGGCAATAGATCTCCTGACAAAATTAATCTGTCCTAGAAATGATTGTATACCTTTTAAGTTCTTGGGAGCAAGTACCTTTTGGATGGCTTCAACTCTTTCATGATCTATCCTCACCCCCTCCTTTTACACTATGTGTCCCAACACTTTCCCCTCAGTAACAGCAAAGTGAAACTTTTTTGGGTTGAGAGACACCCCGTATTCTAATACTTTTATCATAACCTTTTCTAGGTGTTCGCAGTGATCCTATGCTCTTTTGGAGTTGGTTGTTAAGTCATCTTGGTAAACCACCATCAGAACATCTATGAGGTCTTTGAAGGCTACATCCATAGCTCTTTGAAAATTAGCACCAGCATTTTTTAGCCCAAATGGCATACGAGCATACACATAGGTTCCCCAAGGGGTAGTGAATGTTGTTTTAAATTGTTCAGATTCTTTAAATAGCACCTGATTGTTTCCTGAAAATCCTTCCATCATAGATAACAAATCACATCCAGTGACTTTGTGCAACATAGCCTCCATGTTGGGTAATCCATAATTATCTTTTAATGAGGCTACATTTAAATTTCTGAAATCAACACACAACCTTATCTCCCCATTTTTCTTTCTTACAGGGACTAAGTTAGAAACCCAAGATGAATGTCTAATAGGCTTGATTATGCATGCATCCCTCAACTTCATCATTTTTGTCTACATTTTGTTGGCTAGTAATGGATTTATAGGCCTTTGCTTTTGTCTGAATGGTTTAGCACCTTCTTTTAAAGGGACATCATGTTGGAATAAATCTTCTCTATAGGCTTTAAAATCATCATAGGACCAGGCAAAAACATGTTTGTATCTTTTCAGGAACTTTATTAAATTTTGTCTCACATTGTTGTCTAATTTTTTGCCAATATAAACCAACTGGGGAGATGTTTCAGACCCCAGATTAATTTCCTCCAAGTCTTCCATTCTGGCATTGGACTTCTGAGTCATATAGTTGTCATTTATGCTGAACATGCCTTCCAATTCAACTAACCCTTTGGGAATGTGATTAGTATTCAATTGGATGACTTCCTAATAAAAAATATACTCCTTGTCATCCACAATTGACACTAGAGACTCACAATCAATCTTTTGACCTTCATATTGGCACATACATTTGATAAACTTGAGGATATCATCATCATCCTCAAAAACTTGCCAATTGTGAATATTATCAGGAACTGTTGGCCTACTTTTCGTTTCAATTATAGATATGCCAGTAAGAGTAACATCATCATTTTTGAGGGCAACTCTTGCCAAGAAATCTGCCATTATATTATTTGATCTCTCAACCCATAATATATTGAAAGAAGATCAAAGAATTCTATCCTATCCTAGATAGCATGCTTATACAATCTTAATATGTCTTCTTTAGCAGCATAGTGTCCCCTAATCTGAGATATAATTAACTGGGAATCTCCATGGACTTTTAAACATTTAATACCATGTTTGATGGCAATATCCATTCCCAAAATTAAAGCCTCATATTCGACAGTATTATTTGTACATTGAAAAGTCAACATGAATGAATATTTGAAAGTGATACCTGATGGAGATATCAGCAAGACTCCTACTCCAGATCCTTCTTTTGAGCATCCCCCATCGAAGTACATTTTCCATAGTCCATTTTGTTCCAACAGAAATTCACCCACAATTGGGTCAGTATTCCTTAACCGTGGCTTATCCTTTTCAACCATAAAATTTTCCATATCAACATTCATACAACAATTTAATTGATCAGGTAAGACCACTTCAACCATAATAGATGATCAGGGTTCTCAGTACAATTTGACCTCATTCCCATTCATAGGGATGGTTGCATACGATAAGTCCAACTGCATCTTTCCTCCTACTGTTTCTGCCTACTGTCTCGATAGAAGCATACCATAATATGGTTTAGTATCCACTACCACTATGTCCATCCTATAAGTTGCTTTAGGGAAGGCAGAAATTTTCACTTCAATATCCTTCAATGTCCCTATCATAGGAACTTCCCTGTTATCCATGGCATAGAAACTTCCAGTAGGTGTAGTAACCCGGAGCCCTAATTCTTTCATCACATGATAGGACATTACATTTGCTGCTGCTCCAGAATCAATCATACAATTTTTTACCAAAAAATTATTTACCATTAAGGCAACATAGAATGGATCAACAGACAATGGTTCTTGGGTTATTATATTTCCAATGCAAATGTCAAAAAATTCCTTGCCCTTTCCTTTTCCTTTCACTGATGGACAATCCTCTTTAGCATTGTTTATTGTCAAAGGTATATCTTCATGATTAAGGATAGGTACATCATCTATTCCTTTTAATAATGCTAGAGCAACTTCCTTATGTTCTTTTTTTTTTAGCATTTCCATAAGGGGGACTGAGACATTCATTTGTGTCAAAGCATGTTTCATGTCAAAATGAGGCAATTCAGGGGGTATATCATTTACTTTCTTCATTTTCTTGAGTTTCTCATTTGGTACTAATTCTTCCTTTGATACCCCCTCCCCAATATGATTATGAGAAGATCCTTCTTGTTTGCAACATTCTTCTTTGTCATTTTTCTTAGAATTAAGATCCTCATTTACTTGGGGTGAATCTCATCTAACATAAAAATGGATGGACTTGCCTTGAGCTGGTTGTACTATCCTATTTCTTAAGCTGTAGGCATTTCTAGCTTGATTAATTGTTGCCACAGTTAAAGATCTTTTCTCTTCATCAGTAGTAGTCCTAAAATGAGATTGTGAACTATCATCATCCATAGTGTATATAGTTGCTTGTGAAATATATTCATCCTGATCATTTTTGTAAGAAGTATGAAAAAAATGAAAGCATAAACATGAAGTAATCCAAGAAAATGAAATGTAAGAAAATTTTACCATAAACCAAAGGAGAGAAAGATTTCAAGATCAACCACAAAGCATATGAGAAACTTCAAGAATCCAACAAAGAGCCAAGAGATTTTGGTAAGGGGAAAAGAAAAGAAAAACCCCTTTGTG
>MU223902.1:543479-576114 GCA_018584345.1 Thuja plicata
ACCACTTGGTCCAGCAATTCCTCCTTGATGTTGAACAGGTGGAGGAACATTCTGTTTGGGCTTGGCAGTTTGAAAACTTGAGTGAGGACCCTTGATTTGAGCAGCTACATTAGGACCAGAGCTCTGAGCATTTTGGTTGTTTCCACATTTTTGAACCTTAGAAATACCACCTTGATTGTTCACATTTAAATCAGTAGATGAATTCAATTGTTGTACTCCTTGGTTTACATGCATAGAACTACTTGCAGTTATATTATTGGTAGCATGAAGTAAGGCTATCTTCATATTCATTTAAGCTGTGGTAGCCTCTAGTTCCAACTTTTCTAGTTGTTTTTCCAAGTCATCTTTAGCCTTCCTGACTTACTCAATATCCAAATCGATTTGAGCTATTCCTTTAGGGTTAGAAACTTTTTTCGTAGGCTCATTTATGCTAATACCCACAACCTTTTGATTACCTTTGTCAGGGGCATCTTTAGCTATTGCTTTGAGTTTTAGATTTCACTCTTTCTCATATGGGAACAGCTGCCTAATTATAGGTCCTTCCTTCTCAAATTAATCCTTGTCAGGGTTTGAGATTTTATTCAGGGTTTTGTTTCTCTCATCATTGAGGGTACCAAAAAATTCTGGATCCAGACCTTTGACTTCTTGATTTAGGCTTTTAGTCTTAAGGTCATTTCTTCTAGTTTCAGCTAAGAGTTCTTCTCTTTCCAATAATAGATCATATATCCTTTGCTCACGTTTTTCCCTTGCTTCAGCCATTTCCTTTTCTTGTTCTTTCTTTTTTCTTTTCAAAGCCACAACCTTATCTTGCAACTTATCAGAATCATATGATGTTTTTTCAGCAGTAGAAGTCTCTTCTGGTGGAGTAAGATTTTCTTCTGTAGGAAAGAACCCTATGTCAGTATTTTCTCCATCTCTTAAGGGATCAAAATTGGTATTGGATCTATAGGCATCAACTGGTCCCATGGGTTCTGCATCTTCAGATGAAGATGACTTCCTTTCTGGAATGGGGATATCCATTTTTCTTTCAGAAGCATGTTGGGAATCATGTTTATATGCCCCTCCTTTGGACCATTTCTTCCTTTGAGGCGTATGGAGCTCCTCTCTAATATCCTTTTCAAGATTTATTCTGGAATATGATATGGTATTTCTTTGTCATCTCATCTCTCAGAATGAATCAAATAATTTTACTATGCAATACTAGACTACATAGAAGTTAGAGTTGCCACCACTTTTCAGAGGATTAGTATATAAGAAAATCAAGTACCTTGTCCTATCTCAGATTTCATCTTAACTAAATATTGAAATTTACAGATATATCAAGCTTAATAATTCCTCACAAATTTATTCCAACTGAGACAGGATCTGTATCATCTTCAAAATTGGGACCTTCAAACAATGCACCACAACCGACAAGCAGAATAGACTCGCCCTAACGATTATCAGGAAGAACAAACTGATTCTCAATATTGCAAGAAAAAATGATTTCATGATCATGACTCTAAGATCATTACAAGAGTCCTTAGAAGACTTAAATGAAATTTGATTTATCTAAAACACACCAGAGATATACTAATTTCTTTAACAAGATTTTTTCACCTTATCCCCAGTAGAGTCACCATTTTGTTAGCTCTTTTTCTTGTATGAATCAATTAAAACAATAATAAGTGCTTGACCCTCTATTCCCAATGCAGGTTCATACATGAATAAGGCTAATTAACAAGGATACAACTCCTTCTATACTTTGGGCTTGTTAGCATCTTGACCAGTGCCTAATCATGGGTGATAGAGTCATAACAGAGCATACACATATTAACATAAATAATAGAAACACAAATGAATCCTAGATGGAATTCCTTACAAACTATCCTCTCACTCCTACACCAATGTATCAAATGCTTGCATGAATCCTAATCCTCTGCAATCATCTGTAAGATTTAAACTCTCCTTGAAAGTAACTCACAAACAAGAACATGACTATCTTATAACCAGTACACTCAAAATTCCTTACAAATTGAACATACAAGAATTAATAGTAAATGCAAGAAGACATCATTGACATGAAAATGGAGATTCCATTGTAATTTTATTAATATGAACTCAATAGCAGTACATTTTGAAGACTCAAAACCAATAGTCAGACCAATGTCGTAATCTGCCTTGTAGTCTTATTTTTACCTTCCTTATTCCAACATTACAACTTGATAGTTATAGGTAGCCACAGTAATCTTCGAATCCTTTTGGAAAACAAGGATGCAACAAGCTATGGATGACTGAGCTAAAGGACAAAATACAGTTTCAAAAGGAGACAAAAATTCTGGCTGATGAGAAAATAGTATTCGCTATAAGCCATGTGATCATTTGTCTTGTGACCGCTTGAATGCTTGAAGTTGCTCCGAAGTAGTTAAGTCTTTATCATCTAGATCTTGTTCTCTTGTTGGTGTAGAGACCCCAAATATCTAATTTTCTCGATTCAATCAACCTCCTTGGTGTTATTTGTCCCCTTCAAATTTATTGTGTCATGCTACCGGGGTGACTACTCCATACTTGCTAACCCATGTGGTGAACACCTCATCACTGGGCCAACTGAAATTGAGAACTTTATCTTTTCTGCTATTGAACTCCACCCAGTCACTATTGGCCTTTTCTACTTCTTCTTCCCAAGATTCAAAAAATGCCATGGCTTTTGCTCAAAATATCAATGGTTAAAACAAACTAGCCAGTATTTGCCAAAATGACAATACTTTTTGTCCTGTTAGTTATTGCTTCATTTAATTGCCTTAGTCATCGGGATTCATTCTTTATGTTCCCATCCTCTTTTAACATATAGGGATACATATTGTATCTATCCTTGTAAAATTCCCCTCTCAGAGTTGTGATCTTCTTCATGACCATGTTTCTCTTGGTGTCTAAATTGACCATCAATTTGAGACACTTATGAGTGCTTGTCATCATAATATCAATATTATTTTTCTCCTTTGAGAGGGAATTCAAAGATTTAACATGGGATGCCTTCCCTTTCCATTTACTCACTATCAAATTCCATTGTTCCTTTTAATCTTCATATTTGTTGACGATGCTTGCAATCTTCTTCCCCAATAGGTAGAGATTAGAGAGGTTGACCTCACTGGCACACCTTTTGAGGTTGGAGAATATTTGATTAGAACATTTTTGCTTCACCAACTCATCAGTCTCTTTGTATGCTGGGGAATCTTCTAGGTCCCTCTTACCCTCCTCTTCCAATGTTGTCCTTTCACTGATTAGCCTGTTCTTCTTAGCTTCCAATTCTGCTCTCTTGGCATCAACAACTTCCTGAGTAGTAGGACTTAGAGGTGCAGGGGATGGGGGATATGTTATGAATGGACTTGAGGAGGAAGGTTGATATGGGTCCTGAGAAATTACCATTTTGGGCATCAATTGAATCTTTTTCTTACCTTCCAACTCTGCTATTTTGTTGTCCTTCATCAAAGATTTAACCCTCTCTTCATTATAAGCCTTGAGCACAAACTCATACTTTTCAATTAGACTAGCATATGCTTCCTTCTCTTTCTCTGATACTTTCATGCTCAAATTGGCAACATGTACAACATGGTTAGCTGCTTCAGTTCTAGAGGTATCTGCAACCCTTTTCACAATTAGGCTGCCTGTGTCTTTAGTCTCATCATCTTCTTTAACTCTTCTCTTTTCCTTCTTCTTTAGTGACCAAATTGCCAATACTGCATGATCCTCACTAAATTGAGCACCAATTGATGTTCTATTAGGGCTTATGGGTTTATCTTGTTTCCTTATAGCATCAAAAACCACTGCATCAGCTAAATCCCATTGTGGCAATATGAGAACCCCCTGCCTTTTGATCATTTGTCTACCCTCTTCAGGAGTAATCTTGTCAAATTTTAATACCAATTCTTGTTTGACTGCTTTCTCTATGTCCTACATGGTAGCATTGGGTTGAGCTTCTATCATTTTCTGGTACTTGTCATTATATTCACCAATATGGCATCTCCATAGAAAGTGAATAAAAGCCCTATTTTTGATGAAATTGTCATCAGACAAGAATTCATCACTAGCCTGTTTAGTCACAGGATCTAATTCTTTGCTAGCAAATTCTGCCACTATAAGGTCAGATGATGTATGTTTAGGTTCTACTGACATCCCTTCTTGTAGTTCCTAAGTAGTAACAACTACTTCACCAACATTTCTCATCTTGAGCAATTTCTTAGCAATGTTCTGGTCATCATATTGCATAGGGGATTGGGAAGGAGAATATAATTCACCTCCTTGTTCTTTTATCTCCACCCTTTATCTCTTTGGAGAGGGTACTTATTGAACATCAGTGTCCATTGGCATCTTTCCCTTATGCTGAATGGGCTGATCAACTCTAGGAGAAACAGTGGTATATCCTCTTCTTTTGTATACTAGATAGTTCCCAAGTGGAACTATTCTGCTCTGTGGAAATTTATTCTTAATAGCTAGAGCCTTTTCTGGGTCATTCTCAACTGCTCTCTTCCTTTTCTCATTCAAGGTTTGCATTATTCCCTCAAAAAGATTCATTGGTGAATCAATTTTATAAGACCATGGGAAAAAATCCTTTAGAGGATCATAGGTCTTGTCAAAATTTTGGACAAAGTCAAAGGATTTCTTAAAGCCATCCACTTCTCCTTCTTGACTTCTTGAAGCTCCAGTTCAAAAATGTTCCTAATAATATCCTCTGGATAGTAGAATTGATGCTTTATCATTATACAATTGGTCCTCTTTCTAAACATGCCCATGATAAAATATTCATTGTCTGCACACCTGGCTATGGAAGTGGATAAATGATAGGGTTCAAAGTATTTTCCAAACTATGTCCACCCTCCTTTTGTTATGAGAAAATGATGGGCTTTAGTGAGGGTAGGGAAGATATTTCCCTTCATCTTCACAGTCAAAGCTTCCTCCTGCAACCCACCTAATTGTCTTATGATTTTTGCTATCCCAATTTCTAGTGGGACTCTGTAGGGTAGCACATAAGGAACACCTCTAAAACCATAAACCCTAATCACTGTGGCAAAAGGGTATAATATCAGATCTCCCTAGTTGTGAGCAATTTTCGGCTCAGGGGCATACTTACTTCATTATGGACTCTTGCATTTTGGTTGCCTAGTAATGATTTAATTCTAGTTGCAAAAACTTTGTGAAAGTATACATAACTTGCATTCTTTCTATCCCAGGACAAATCTGCACTCCACATCTGAATAGGCAATTCTTCATCATCTTGGAATCTCTCCAATTCTGTTTCTTCTCCAAAGAAATTTGCACTGTTAAATAACAACATATGCATCATAAGGGAATACCAACCCATTGGATTTTGTATATTTCCATCTTTGATCCCTGACAAGCCATCATGTATCTCCTGAGCAATATAGGATGCATAATCGAACACTACTAACAAGTGGGGATGTATAATTTGAACTACCATCAACATTATATGGACTGACATGGCCGTCTCTTCATTTATCCCCAAAATATTGCACAGGGAACTGTACATTTTTCTAGCCTTGCCAATGAAAAGATCCACTTTGAAAGGTTAAGGGGTTCCTGGTACTATTACAACCAAATTTCCTATCTTATTAGCATACCCCTTCACTGCTTCACCTCTGTAATAATCCCTTTGGTTATTGTATATTTCTTTGAAATATTCAAGGTCAATATCATCCATATTCTGGGTTCAGTGTCAGTCAGGTTGAAAATTCTTTTGATTTCATCTGCTGTTACAGTCTATATTATATTTCCCCAGGTGTCTCTAACAACCCTAGACACCTTATCATAAGTTTTTGCTATTAGAATGAGCAAATTAGTGTCCATGAATACACTAGGTGCTATCAACTTTCCAACATCTAGTTCCCAAATATTACAGTCTGGGGTGGGGGCCTCTCTTTGACTATAAGCTTCTCTAAACAGAGTAAGGGCCTCTAAACTAGTAGTAGCATCTCTTGCCCATCTTCCTGAATCATATAATCCATCCCTAATTTTGAAGCAGGGATGTTGAGGCACTGCCTTCTTAGCTTGTGTGGCATGCCCTAAGGACAATGGTAACTGCTACAATAAATCCTCCCTAACATTCTATTTCTGGTAATCAACCTATCCTAAAATTTCAATTCTATGGGCCATTCTAAGGGTTTGTTAACAATACTAGAACCAGATTCTGAAACAAGAGCTCTAAAATCTTCTCTAAACTGCAAACTGTATCTCAATTTGAATAGTAATGAATCAGTGAGCTTACCCATTCTACACAAAAGTCGTGTGAAGCTAGTTTTCTTTTAATTCTGTCTTTTCTCAAATGGTTTTGGTGAATCATTGATATTGCAATCGACTTAATCAATTTACGGCCTCAATCAAATTAGTCTTTTGAATTGAATTCAACTGGAGTTGTCAGACATTCTGTAATTAATTTACCAGCTTCAATTTCACGGCTTAACGACTCTCTACAACTTGTTTTATCAACTTTGAATTTGAACCGTCGATTCTGGGCTTCATCCTTCACATCTGGCAGCCATCTTACTTTCCTAAAAACAACATTCGACTGAGGACATGTGTCTCTTTCTCTTATTCACTTATATGTTAGATGTTGAGCATCTTAGAGATAAGCGGATAAGCGAGTCGTTAGATATGGAGCAACTAAACTAAACTTTAAACCTTTGCCAGCTTTGAATGCTTGGGCCCACCAACTGCCAGATGTCATCACCACTTATTCATTAGATGTCGAGCATCTTGGATATAAGAAAATAAGCCGACCGTTAGATCCTTCCAAGTTTTAAGACCTTTCATACTTGTCTGGAATTGGACCCACATACTTCCCTGGACAGGTGTCATCACCGCTTATTTGCTTATATGTTAGATGTCGTGCACTTTTACTTTAAGAAAATAAGTGGTCCATTCGATCCTTTCAAACTTGTGAACTATTTAATAGAACGCCTTTTCAACAGCTCGGCCCCACCAAGGACACGCGTTGCCTCCACTTGTTCGGTTATACGTTAGATGTTGAGCATCTTGGAGATAAGCATGTAAGCGAGCCGTCGAATCTTTTCAAACTTGCATGATACATAAGGGGATGATGTAAAAGGGACCTACATAGTGGGACTTAGGAATTATTAAAGTGGTTAGGATGATACAATCTTTTGGCAAAAAGTAACCCATTCGACATGGACACATGACTTAATACAACTTAAGTGACCGAAAAAGTAACACAAGAATAGAATCGGCCAAGGCAATTAGGGTTTTTAGTCACTTTTGACCATTTTCAATTAGGTTGAGGGTTTGAGCACACTTTGCAGAGGCATAAAAACAATTTGAATACCAATTTCAAAGCCCTTGACACTACTAATGACAGGAGACCCTACAAAAATTACAAGGCACATTTTGGACAAGAAATGACACCAACACACCCCACTATAATCAAATGCTTCCTTCAATCCAAAGAGAGGGAAGACATGGATGGTTTTATCTTCATTGCTTTCTCATTTGTAGGGCCTTCTTGCCCCAGTCTTGCTAAGCAAGAGCTACATATGATTGGGCCCTTGTAGGGCCATTTTTGGTCTCAATCTTGTTTACAAGACTACAAGGGAGATACATTCAACTTGTGTAGGGCCAATAGTTCTCAATCTTGCATGCAAGACTATACATTTTGAATGCTTGTAGGGCTATATGCCTTAATTTCACTTGCAAAACTATAGGGGACAGTCATGAACGGATGAATTTACTACACACCTTTAGATAGAGCCTACCCGATCTACCTTGAAAAGTATCATAATCTTTGTGCAAGGATCGATCCAAGTGGATTTTAGCCGGATCACCCCAAGATTTTTACACCCAACATATGTATTCCCAAGGATGTTTGAAAGCATGAATGTGGCATGGGGGAGCTTATGCGATTCGAGCATTGAGTTTCTTTCCAAAACCCACAACTTGCCTAGTCCCGGCAAAAGCCAATATCACTTTGTGTGAGGCGAAGGAATATCAAGTGTGGGAAAAGATTGTGATACTAAGCCAAATTGACTATAGGGTATAAAGTGTTTGGTTCTTTAGATCTTGTGTTTGGCATGCATGTACGCCTTGAAACTTGACAAATATCTCTCAAACATAAACACTTAGACAACAGACAAAAGTGAAACATCAAGACTTTCATGTCACATTTTTGACAAAATTGTCCAAAATTCTTACACAACAAGTGGAAAATTGTCCTAAGGTCTTTTGTCATTTCAGACTATTACATTTTTCATATGAGAACATGTCTAGAGGCAGAAACTCGTATGAAGACCCCTGTATTTTCGTATGAGACTTGAGTTGGAAACATTCCAGCATTGAAACCTTTATCCTTTGGTCACATCTTTATAACAATAGCTATCATACCTTATCACGTTCTTTTTTTTAGCTCTCAGATCTGGTGGTTATACTTGTTATTATCCTTTTGGCTTAGCTTTTCACAAATCTCTCAAATATAATGGCCCTTTATCTTCAGTTCTTTATCAACTTTGTCACAAGTGTTGTCTCTATAGGTATTCAGACCTCAAATGTGTGATACCTTGTACAAGTTCAACAACCAAACCATACCTTGTTTTTTATCAAACAAATCTTTAAGCTTTGACAATTGACTTGACATATTGACCCTCTAGCAACGTTAGTCACAAATTATCATACATGGTACAAACAAGAAGTCAAAAGGCTAATCTTGATTCTAAGGGAAAAGTTGTAGACGACTTTACTCAAGATTTACCTTCTTGTAAAAAACCCAAGACAGACAAAGAAGTCTCATGAAAGGACATTCCAAATCCTCAACCAACGATACTATTGTTTGATTCCTCAAACTTGGCTTCCCACAACACATAAATGATGTCGGCCTACGATTGGGGATCCCAACATGAACATCAAAGTCAGCATACTAGTGCCTCTTCTTCTATAGAGGAACCCACTTCTGAAGAGATTAGGAAGTGTCAACAAGACAAGCACTTTCAAAATATTATCCAAACCATCATGCAATTAGACAAAGACAAGTACTTTATACATTTAGTCCCAACAGGTGTCAATCTCCCACCTAACTTCGACATTGAAGGACTCATACAACAAGAGGAAGAGTCACCCATTACTATACTTAATCAACAATTACAAGATATGAGATGAAAACTAAGGGAACTCAAAAATACAAAGGAGAAACCTCCTAGAAAATACTCAGTGGAGTCAATTTTCCCATTCCCATTTGCTAAAAACTTGCACATGCCACCTTTTCCGCCAAAGGTTGAGATCCCCAAATACGATAAATACAATGGAGAAGGTGATCCCAAAGATCATGTGAGGGAATTCTGCACCCAAAGGTCACACCAGGCATACAAACATTCAAGGAACTGGTTAAAAAATTCATTCAATGCTATTCCTACAATATCTTGCACATGGTCACTATGCCCAATCTTTGCAACACCAAAAAACACACGGGTGAACCTTTTGTTAAGTTTTTACAAAGATTGAGAGGGGTATTCATGAGGTAGCCTAGACAAATACCAAAATATGAAAAGATTGACATCTTCATCAATAATCTGATTCCCGAAATGAACTATGCAACACAAATGCAAACACATACTTCCTTTAGTGACTTGGTTGATAGCGCCATGAGAATCGAGGATGTTCTCATAATAAAGGGAGATATTATTCTGAATAAAGAAAAAAAATCAAACAACAATAATAATAGTAATGACAAGAGAAAATACTAGAACAAGAATCACAACATAGTGAATGACGGCATTGTTGACTCCCCTAAAATCAAATCTAATGAACCAGTGTTCAACCTTACTACTAGCATACAGGGAGCCAGGCAAAGTTCAGTTACTCCTAAGAACTCTAAAAGCACTAAAAGTACATAGAAGGACAAGGCACCATGGATTCCTTGACCAAAATGAAATTTCACTCCTCTTGGAGAACCTTTGGAGGATGCATTGAAAACATTGGTTGGCAATAAGATTATTATGATCCCTAATTCAAACCCATGGGAGCCTGAGGTAAAATCCTGGTGGTGGAATGATGACCACTACTGTGAATTTCACAAGAATAGAGTGTATGAAATTGAAGCATGCAATACAAGATTTAATTGACAAGAAAACCATCACGGTCAGTACCCATAGTTCAAATGATGATTACAAAGCTTTCAAGCAGCCTCTATTGTCCTATGAAAAGGGTGAATCATCACAAACTACAGAAGCTATTGTCAATCACACATCTACCCACACTAATAATGTGATTCACATTCTTGAACCCTCGGACGAGTCTGTCAATGTGATCATTATCAAAGAAAAGGAACCTAATTCTACTAACACATTTACTAGAGGTTAGAACAAAGTCACCCTTAAGGGAGTAACATCCAACTCTAAACAAGAAATGCTACTGATAGAAAAACCATCATCATCCAAACAAGCCTCTGCTAGTTACAACATAGTCGATCAGTTGCAACGAACTCCTGCCCATATTTCTATATTATAGTTTTTGAAACTCTCACCCTCGCATAAGGATGTCCTTGAAAATGTGCTTACTAAGACCAATGTTCCTAAGGGCCTAGATATCAGGCAGGTTTAGACTATGGTTAATCATCTGACTACCCCTCACTACCTAACTTTCTGAGAGGAAGATGACAAAGATCTTAGTCACCCACATAATCAAACTCTGCACATAGAGGGTTTGATTCACAAACATCGGGCCAGGTGTGTTTTGATAGATGGAGGTGATGGGTTAAATATTTGTACCCTCAAGCTAGTGAGAGAACTAGGGTTTTCTGAACACACTATTGATCCTCAAAGGAAAATTACTATAAAGGCATACAATGAAGAAGAATGACCATCCAAAGGACTTATAGTGCTCCCGATTAGGGTGGGTCATTTCGAGAGGAATGTCACATGCCAGGTACTTCATCTACCTCTTGCATAAAATATACTTCTAGGGAGACCCTGGACCCATGATATGCAGGGCGTCCCATCCACATACCACCAATGTGTGAAATTCCCATATAATAGAGTAGAGGTGACCATTCTAGCTGATAGAATTTACTCCTGTAATACCCTAAAGCAGGATGACATCATGGTTCCTCACAATAAGGAGGCATTACAAAATTATGAAGCAGCTCAAAAAGCACTTATGCAAGACCTTGAGGCAAAACTTAAAATTCACAACATAAGTATGGGGGAATATCACCTGGCTCCTTTCCCTGTCTCCCCCAAATCTAATTGCATGCCATCCTCGTCTTTCCTACCATTGAATGGAAAAAAAAGTGGAAATACACGAAGGAACCAGAATGGTGAAAGCATAGGTATCACTTTCAGAGGAAAATGAAGAAAAGGTTGTTCTCACCTGGTTGTATAGGGAAGAAGAGAAAACTAATGAAGTAACACATGTGGAAATCTTCCGAGATAAATATGGGAAAGGATATTAGATGGTGAGAGAAATGGACTATATAGGTAAAGGGCCCTTGGGTAAAGATAAAGGCCGTGTGGAGCCTCTCTGCACTAAATTTTGGGATCCCATAGATAAAATAGGCATAGGATACCATGCAAATAAGGTTCATTCTCCTCCTGAGGATCATCATCCTAATGGCACTCACACAGATGTCTATGACATAGACACTAATAGCGGAGATGAAATAATCCCTCTCCCCTTTGAGAAGTTAATGAATACCATTGTTGACAATCTAACATATCAAGGGGAACAATATGTCCCCTCGTTCTCTAGAACTCCCTTTAAACCAAACAAGTCCAACACTAGTAATATGGAAATACCAACCCAAGAATCAATGGATAGACACCCTAACTGGGGGCAACTTGTCTTCACTTCCCATGTCCTTGACCTACCACATTTTCAAATGATGGAGTACATGTTGTTGAAGAGGTCTCTCCTCATACCTCTACAAAATCAGAAGATGATTCTACTCAACATAGTGTGGATAAAAAAAATGAGTACCATAATTACCTAAGTGTCCTGGGGACCCTCTCTCATTTTTTGGAGGACAAAAATCAAACTCCTATTCAATTCAATTATGGTGCAGGCACTACTCTAACGGGACAACATCCTAACAGGGGGCAAGCTTTGACTCCCGTGCATGTGTTAGATTTACCACATTCAATTGAAACAGACTATAATGAGTACAAATAGGACTCCTTCTCTAATGCTACCATGGATATTGAGGTAGATGTGGTTCACAAGTTTGCATCATATATTTTGCATGAAGACAGTATTGGTACCAATGAACCACTGTGCGAGCACCCCAAACTAGAACACATTCCCATTCCCAATGATGACTTTGCACAAGACAATAGACCACATCTTTTGCACAACATGAACTAGATTTTTGGGAGAGAACCTGAGAATGCTCTTACATTAGCTACGCAAGATTGGGACACTAATAGACGTTCTATCCATGCTAGCACATCCACCAACAATAGAAATGATCCTATCTCCAATAGCTATAGTCATGGACCCTGGGCACAATGGGAGCATGAAATAGAAGAAAATGATGACACTTGGGATCTTAGGGAACTT
Source organism: Thuja plicata (assembly GCA_018584345.1). NCBI lineage: Eukaryota > Viridiplantae > Streptophyta > Pinopsida > Cupressales > Cupressaceae > Thuja > Thuja plicata. The sequence goes on from MU223902.1 coordinate 556,026, forward strand.
CAAGAACTAGAATAAAGTGGTGACATTTGAAATCTCAGAGACCTTTAAGAACTGGATATGATTCCCCCACCACATGTTCCCTCTAGGAGAATCCAAGTTATGCTGATGAGTGTAGTTCTAGAATGTATAGCTACTCGATAGAAAAGAGAAAATAACAACGCTAGATCAAATGGATCAAATCCTCGGACTACCAACAATGACTCTGCTAGATGAACTAGGACGAATCGCAATATAGGAAACCCTTTGGAGAATGCCATCACTGATCTCCTCTTGCCCATTGAAGACCATGATTGGGATAAGTCGGTGCTATCCTTGGAATCTATCGAGCCCTTAACCCTTGTCCATCCTAAATTAATTTATTGGGATCATGATGCCTCCCTAGATCTTGTCTCTGCTCCTAATGAATAGACCCTAGCTTGCTACCTAAATGCTATTGAACCCCTTACCTCTTCCACCAGTGAAACCAGCGTAAGCATGCTAGAGAGGGACATTAGGTTCCTCAGCCTAAAGAAAAAATATAAAATGAAAAAAAGGAATGATGGTGAAAACCACCTTGTGGCAGTGTTAGATCTGAAAATAGTAAAAACAAAAGGCGTATCCGACAGTGAAAAACTTTGTAAGGCACTCAAGGATGGGGAACTTGATCTCCTCCCTAATCATCTTCGAGAAAGATCCTCAGTACTCATAGAATCAACACAGGAATTAAATCTAGGAACAAAAAAAGCTCCTTAGCTCATCTATCTAGCACAATACTTGTCTGAATGAGAAAATCAAGAGTTCACTCAATTCTTCACAAGAAATAAAATCGACTTTGCTTGGTCTTACTCAGATATGCCAGGTTTGGACATGGACCTGATTATGCACCATTTATCAATTGCTCCCAGAGTTAAACTAGTCAAACAGAAGCTCCAAAAGATCCATCCTCATCTGGCACTATTGGTCAAAGCTCAATTGGAAAAATTACTAAAATAATAATTCATTCGCACTATAGCCTACGTAGATTGGATTTCTAACATCGTCCCGGTGACTAAACATGATAAATTAATCTGAGTTTGCACAAATTTCAGGGATCTGAACAAAGCTTGTCCCAAGGATGACTTCCCCTTACCCAACATTGATATGACTGTGGATCTCATAGCTAGTTATGAGATGTACTCACTAATGGATGGATTCTGTGACTACAATTAGATGCGAATATCTCCCAAAGATCAGGAGAAAACTGCCTTTACCTGCAGATGGGGGACACATTGTTGGAATGTCATGCCTTTTGGTCTGAAAAATGCCGGGGCAACCTATCAGCGAACCATGACCACCATCTTCCATGACATGATGCATAAGAACATAGAAGATTATGTCGATGACACTATAGCTAAGTCTGCAAAAAGAGACACTCACTTGAAATATTTGGAAAAGCTCCTGGACACAATGGAGTAATTTAAGCTTATACTGAACTCTAAGAAGTGTGCTTTGGGTGTAAATTTTGGAAAACTACTAGGGTACATTCTTCCAGCCAAAGGAATTGAGGTTCACCCAGAGAAAGTAGAGGCAATCATTGAAATGCCACCTCCTCACAATATCAGTCAAGTTAGGACTCTACAAGGACGGCTTCAATCCATCAGAAGATTTATATCTCAACTAGCCGATAAAGCACAATGTTTCACAAAAAAATTGCATAAGGGAGTTACCTTTGGCTGGGATGAAGGGTGTGAAAAGTACTTCCAACAAATCAAGGAATACCTTGCTAATCTATCTATGTTAATGGCACCTATTCCAAGAAATCCTCTCCTATATATCTTGGCTACAGACACGTCTTTGGGAGCTTTGTTGGCACAACAAGATGAGATAGGAAAAGAAAGAGCTATATACTACATAAGTAGGACCATGGTGTCTTATGAACATAACTAAAATATCATTGAGAAAGCTTGCCTTGCTATAGTTTTTTCTTCTCAAAAACTACGACACTATATGCTGGCACACTCTATTAAGATGATTGCCAAAATAGATCCTCTCAAGTACTTACTAAACAAGGCAACTCTCATAGGTTGGTTAGCTAAATGGGTCATGGTTCTCAGTGAATTTGACATCAAATACATTGATAGAAAGGCAATTAAGGGACAATTTATTGTTGATCACTTGGTTGATGCTCCTTTACATGACACATGTCCACTGCTGATAGAATTTCCTAATGAAGCCATTTTATATCTTACAAAACACACCTAGATGATGTTCTTTGATGGATCCTTTACATAGCAAGGAGCTGGTGTCGGAACCCTCTTCATCACACCACAAGGATATATAATACCAAAAGCTTATAAGATGATGTTCCCCTGTACTATCAACATCGCAGAGTATGAAGCCTTGGCCAATGGTCTGAGGATGGCTATTGAATAGAAAATCACTGAACTACATATTTATGGTGACTCACAGCTGGTAATCAACCAGGTCAACAATCAATATGAAACAAAGGATGATAAATTGCTTCCGTATAAACAGATGGTCGATGCTCTCAAAAAATACTTTATATTTGTTACTTTCGAAGAGATACCGAGAGAAGAAAACAAAGCAGTCAATGCTATGGCTACCTTGGCTTCCATGCTACAACTTGAAGAACACCATACTTGCTATGACTTCTTGGTAGAGGAACTCCTCTTTCCCGCCTATGATTCCCTTGAATCATGAGTCATGTGTGTCCTCATAGGTACTGACTCTTCCTGATACACACATATCTACTCTTACCTCCAAAACCAAACCTTGCCAAACAATCTATCAAGAAATGAAAAGAGAAGCCTTATTAGGAATGCATCCTGTTACCTAATCATGGCTAACAACCTGTACATAAGAGGTCTTGATGGTACTCTCCTTAGGTGTCTAGACCACAATGAGTCTAAGCACGCACTAGAGGAAGTCTACAAAGGTGTTTGTGGATCTCATTTGAATGGTCTTTCGTTAGCTAAGAAACTCCTCCAAGCAGGGTATTACTGGCCCTCCATGGAAAAAGATGCTATACAGTTTGCTAAAACATGAAAGATGTGCCAAACTCATGGCCATTTGATTCATTCTCTTGCACATGAGCTATTACCTTTTATTACTCACTAGCCATTTCAACAATGGGCCTTTGGCCTGATTGGACAAATTTACCCATCATCTTCAGGTGGGCACAAATTCATCATAACAGCCACGAAATACTTCACCAAGTGGGTTGAAGCTGTACCCTTGATCAAGGCCATGGGTAAACAAGTATCCATGTTTATTCTCAATTATATTATCAGCAAATACAATATCCCCTCATCCATTGTGACAGACAATGGGGGACAATTTAAGAACAAAGACATGGATGAACTTTGTGGTAAGTTCAAGATTACCCAACACTGTTGTTCTACTTACTATCCTCAAGGGAATGGATAGGAAAAAGCCTCCAATAAGAACATATTGAAGATCTTACACCGAACAGTGAGTAAGACTAGAAAGGACTGGCATCCTCAACTTAATCTAGCCTTATGCACTTATAGAACAAGTATCAGGACACCTATAGGGGGAATGCCATTCTCTTTGGTATATGACACAGAAGCTGTATTTCCCATTGAAGTCGAAATACCTTCACTTCGAGTGAACCTACATGGACTCATCACAGATGAAGAATATCGGATCTCTAGAATCCAAGAACTAGAATTACTCGATGAGCGTAGAAAAGAATCATTTGACCATCTAAGGGTCTATCAGAAGAGAATGTCTCGAGGCTACAACAAAAAGGTGAGACCTAGAGAATTTTAGGTCAGAGACCTTGTGCTCAAAGAGAATCCCAAAAATCAACAACATCATGACCAAAAAGGGAAATTTGAACTCAACTGGCTGGGCCCATTTGTGATCACTACAATATTTGGCTCTAGGGCCTACCAGCTATCCACTCCAGAAGGAGATATCTTTACTGATTCTGTCAATACTCTCCACCTGAAGAAATTCTATGCTTGAGCATTCTTGCTGGTTAGCAGAATATATGATCTTGAAAAAATGTCAAAAAAAGTGAAAAGCGTAAAAAGATAAAAAATATTTGAAAAATGTCTTGAATAAAAGACTTTCTTGGTGAAAACCTGGCCAACAGGCACCTTGACGAGTCATATATGTGTGTGTGTGTGTGTGTGTAAAAGAGAAAAAAAAAAAAAAAGGAAAAACACAAAAAAATTGAAAATCAAGAAAAGTGCCTTGGTGAAAACCTAGAAACAGGAACCCTGGTAAAAAAAATAGAATCTCTAAAAATAGAATCTCTACCATGTGGTGAAAACTTGGCAGCAGGGACCACTTGTAAACTCAGCGATCCATCTATCAAAGCATATCTTGGCTCATCTCATGTGTGGGGTGATCTATGTACTTCTCTGAGCTATCATTTCAAGTTAGTCCTTGATTCAATGAATGGAGCTCTCTTTAGGTCTTGTGTCGGCCTTTTGATATCCCAATATCTTGTCAGTCAACCTATTAAAGTCCCCACACTTGGTCATTCATCTGGACAGTTCACCCCTGACACGCTAGTGTTTTTGAACACTTTAATCAATAGTGTTTCTCAACACTTCCCTTTGGACAAAACCTATGTTCCTGAACACAACATCGGATAACATATGCAATAACACACAATAGTGTTCCTCAACACTCAACCTCATCAACAAGTTAAATAGACTGAATGATTGTTGACAATTTTCTTTTATGTTGTCTATTATCAATGATTTCCTATGTTTTCTTTGATTGCTGCTTGTTGGTGTAGTTCCAATGATCCTTATGTCAAGACAGTAGGGTGTATGTGGTAAGAGCTTCCGCATTTAGGTGGATAAGCCACACATCCCTTGATCCCACTCTCTTGCACTATACAATGAGGTTGGTACTATCTCCTTGTCTGTTATTCTTCTTGTTTTAACAACAACACACTCGTGGTTATCTTGGCTCTGAATGCCTCAATGTTGGTGTACTGTTGTTATATCAAAACTACAAATAGTGTTCTGGTGATCTTAGCACTTATGCCTAGATGCTTACATTCGTTTCTCACAACTATCCAATGAAGGGTTGTATTCATATCTTTATAGCTCCTTAAGTGCTAGTAAGGATTGTATTGACTCTAGTGTCCCAAATGGTGAAAATATTGTGGCTACATAAATTGGTGACTTGACTTGTGTCGTAGGTTGCATTTTTAGGCTTGCATAAATAGTATCATATTCTACTCCATCCAATCATCTAAACACGAAGCTATCCTGATAACCAATTAAATATTCTAATCCTCCGTTGACACAATCAACTATATTTTATCTCCTTAAGGTTTCTTACCTACCCACAAAGGTAAATGACAAGAACAAGAGCATAACGTACATTCAGCATAAACGAAACATGCATGAGTTACAAGAATCAATTTTTGGGACTGAAATCAAAATTCAATGATATTTTGATCCTCAAAAATGCAATTTAACCTAATGTTAACAAATGCAGTTGATTGTTAAACACTTTCCTCATAGGATTTCGATTCGAGATTCCTTTTGATCATATTTCTTGCAAACTCCCCTCTTCAATCCACTTTGGTCAAACTTGGTCAACCAGGACCTAAAAATAGGCTCGCATCTCACATTTCTCAATAATTTTTTGATCTATCAGGCTTGTACCTCCCCTCCTTTCTATTTCTTTCCCAAGGGGGTAGTACCATTATATTAACAATTTGATTCACATCAACAAGTTCAATCTCTAATGGCATCAATCTCTTACTTAAATCAAAGATCTAATCAAGTGATTCTCATCACTGCGCATCAAATCTCAAAAATCTAGGGGCATATCAGGTTCATCGCACCATATCAATCTGAGAACAACCCCCAATCTAGTACTTGGCTTCATCAAGACTCATATCAAGTCAATTATCCCAATCAATCAATCAATCAATTAATCAAATAACAATCAATCTCATCACACCACATCATGTTGGTTCGTCATTTCAAAAATCAATCTTAAATCAAGAAATATTTTGAGAGGACAGACATTTAGTTTCATCACTTCACATCAAACTGAATGCTCAGACTCTTCTATCAGTCTTCGCTCAATCAAGCCAGGAGCTGATATATTCAGATATCTTCTATCAGTCTTTGCCCAATCAAGTCCGGAGCTGATATCTTCGAATCTTCAACCAGTCTTCGTTCGATCAAGTCCGGAATTGGTTTCCGATCTATGGGATAGTTTCATCACTTCACATCAATCTATTTCCATATTCAAGCTATCTTCAAATGTTTTTTTCCCTAATGTGTTCCCAGATCGATCACACATTAGTCAAAGAGGGACAAATGTAATCACTAAAAAATGGTCCAACAAACCCATAGCCCCTTTTCTCAAATATTTTGGTCTTAATAAATCCTAAATTTAAGACATTATTGCTAGATTCTAAATTATTTAGCATTTAATCAAACTTTCTTACATAATTTTAATCTTAACTTGTCGAATCAAATCATCAATCATCAAAGCCTAAAATCAAAAAGCATAAACATTGGGAAAAAATAAAAAATTCCTAAGTCTCAAAAAGTGAACCCATTCACACATGGGTGTGCATTCAAAAATCAAAGAAAACAAATAAAAGAGAGGAAAATACCAATTTTGTCTTATTCTCCTCACAAATTGGCCAATCAAAATCACTTTCTTATCTCACATGGATTGAGAGGAATTGCATCACCACCATTGATCAAATTGTTTTGCCTCTTAATCTCAACCACCCATTCCTTGGAATCTCTTAGAAAAGCGATGGCTCCCTTGCTCATTCATAGAGAAGATTTGGAGTAGAGTTATAATGCTATTTTCATCCTAGATTTCATAGTGCATTCATAGTTATTTTCTCTCATGTTAGTTTCTTGCATTGTTTAGCTTCATTTCTTAGCATAATGGCATTCTAGTTTTCATCTCATAGATTAATCTAGATGCATTTTTCTTTCCATTCCTAGTCTAAATCTTGCATTCTAGTTTCATTTCTTATAGTTACTATGTATTTCATTTGATAGTCTTTGCATTCTCATTTTCAAGCTTTCAAGAGCAAAGCATGCAAGTCTATGCATCTTGCTCCATATTGCATTGAATCTTCCATTTTGGAGTAGTCAAGTCACTGATTTCTCTATGTCTAATCTGATGGGAAAACATAAGAATCACACTCTCTTCAACTAGGAAGGAATAAGCCGATTTCTAAGGGTTTTTGATCATGCTTTGAATCTTATGTTTTGCTAACCCATTTTGATGCAATGGTTTATTGAAGTGTTTGGTTGCAGATTCTAGATGCACATTTTACCACACATAGAATAACCTTATGGATCCACCTAGCTCTTTCACTATCCTCTTTTATTTCCAATACTCTACCTTCTACCCCCTTAGATTCAAAAAATGGATGGTTGTATTTACTTGCAATGAAAACCAATAGTAGCCACTCAAAAAATAGCCCTAAGGATGGTCCCATAAAATAGAAAATTCAAGAACTTGTATACCAAATGAGATATTATCCACCAAGCAAGTGTAACTATTGAATCTCTAAGTAAACTAAATATCTCACAAATGAACACCATTGGTCAATATCAACACGGTCATCTCTTTCCTCTTTAAACCATCTACTCATTTTTTCCTTACAATTAAAATTTCACCTCCAAAAAGCATGTTGATTAATGATTGATTCTACACACACCATTTGGATGTCTAAACATCACCCAATTTCCATAGTGTCAATATCCACAAACAACAAACCACTATTTATCATTTTGTATCATTTCAAATATTATCAAAGGTATTAATATTCACTCTCAATAAAAATCTTACCATAAGTAACACATGCTTTTTGTACACCTACAACTCTAACAAAGAGATTTTCCTTTGTTATTTAAGTAAATTTGTAGCAATAAAAAATGTTTTAAAGACCTTTGTAAATGATCTTATCTTTTTTGCAACATCTTAATCAATATTAGATTAGCTGAACATGCTAATGTTATGGCTTTTAGTGATAATCATACACGTCATAGGGATTTATGTAATAACTTGATGAATAAAGCATGACATTGATATTGATGATATCATAATTCCTCACATATGCATTTATAATATAACTTTTAACAAATATAACTTTACAAGTCCTAATTTATCTATTGGCTCTTAAAATATTTGCTCACACTTTTAGAGGAATCAATCACTTTTCTAGGCTAGGGAAAAATCATTTTAAGGGTTGATTAGTCAACTCATTGATAAAATGTGAGTGTTGTAAAAAGTTAATTTGTGAAATTGAATAATCTTTCTTTCACTTTGAGATCAAATAGAACCAAATGGACATTCTTGAAGGATATAGTCAACAAGTTTTAATCACAAAAAGAAAAAAGTTACAACTTGTAGTAGTATACATTATATTCTTGGCCCTAAAAATTATCATAAGATATAACCTTAATTAAGATAATGAATTAATGCAAGAGAATCTAGCGTGTAAGAGTAATCTTTCATTACCCAAAAAATATTGTTTATTTTTTAATGATGAGCCTCTTAAAAGGCCATCTTTTCCATGTTTCTTACTTTCTTTTCCAGCAATTTGCTTATGAAACAAAGACTTTAAACTTATGATTTTATATGTATATTTTATATATGTAAAGACATAAGTACGTAAATGGATGGTAGGAACATGATGTATTTTGCTTGGAGCTGATGGATAGAAGTTCCAAGATATAAGTAGTTGCATGCTAATAAATAATCGTATCTCCTATGCTATGTTTATGGGTAGTCTCCTTCCTGTAGCCAAATGTCGTGAAAGAGTATAAAATGGAAAATAACACTTATTTCTTAGTATTAAATGATAATATATATTTATGTGTCGAAATTTGTGTGTGCTAACCATTTTGTTGGACTCAAGTCATGGCGCATTCAAGAATAGCAGCGTGGTGCTGAAGGAGTCAATGACAGTCGTTGCTGTAAAAGTGCCATCTTATCAAAGGAATTAAGTAAGTGGTTGAAGAAGGGCATGCCAAAATACTTTCACAAAGGAACAAGTAAATTTAGTTCCTGAGTAAACACAGAGTTCAGATCTAGAACCACCGCATGCTATATTCTGGGAGAATTTGAAGACTTACTCTTACTGTTTGATATTTTCTGTTATGAGCACTTTGTATCCATTAGTGATCCTCATTAATGGAGTTATCCTATATTTAGGGAGTAGTGTATTTTATCTTTAAATAAGATGAATTTTATAACTCTGAGAGAGTCGCGAGCTAGATGATATAATTTTTGGAATAGAAGTTGACATTGTAACACTATTTTACTTTCCAAGTACATTTTCTCCATGAATCAATAGAGTGCATAATTTGAGTTTCAGTCTCTTATCTTGATTGCATTTATATTCACTCATCCAAGGGGGCCCACTTGGTGAGTGAATCATTTTATTAGATTAAAAGTTATTTCCTTTTTCATTAAGAAGTAAATAGAACTTTGTTGTTCCTGCAGCCACTGGTAACAGAACTGGTGGACTATTCCTGCAGCATAGGCGAGTAGAGTAACCCCTATTTGTGATTATTGTTTTCTTAGAGTAAACATATTTACTTGAGATAGTATATATTCCTAAAGAATAATTTATTTCAATTCCATAGGATTAGCCATGAGAATAAAGAAGGTTTGAAGCATATACTTTGCAAATACCATTCCAAGTTTACATCCCTGGTTGATAATTAAATGAGACTAAATAATCTACTTAGCAGCCATTTAGGGTGTCCAATCCTAAAGTTGGAGTCCAATGCTATGTATTTCTAAGATAGTTGTTTAGCCAAGCATTTTTTGCACCTATTCTAGGGATGGTGTTAGTTCAAACCTACTTTGGTGTTCATGTTTCCAGTTTTCATAATCTAGGATTTAAATTTTAGCAATGCTTTTATGCATAGAAGAAGAGATCCTCGTGGGAGATTATTTCCTCATCAATACCAGGCTGAACCATTTGATCTTTTCAATCTCAAGCCTGAGGAATCCCAAGTAGATAGTGAACCATAATATTTGTTTGAAAACCCATTAGCTCTTATCATCTATCAGGCTCAACAACCACAACAACCAAGAACTCCTCCAAGGATGGCTAAGCCTACATTTCCCTTCCCAATTCCTAGTCAATAGGGTAACTAAAACCTTAAGCACATTCCAGCCACTACACTACCAAAATTCTATGGTCTTATCACCAAAGATCGAAAGACCTTCCTCTTCGATTTTTATATTCTCTGTAGGAGCTATGACTACACAACTAACGCCCATAAGTTGAAGTTGTTTCCGTCAACTCTTAAAGAGGCTACTCTAAGGTGGTTCATGGGCTTCAGAGCTAATGCTATAGAAAATTGGAATACTATGAGAAACATGTTTCTTGAAAAATATAAAGAGTAATGTAGAGGACAGGATTTAAAAGGAGATGACATCTTCAAGATGTCACAAAAAGAGGATGAAACCTTGGAAGATTATGTTTCCAGGTTTATGTTTAACCTACAACGCAACACTCAACACTAGTTGAATGAGGAATCAAAGAAGCATTTATTCCTAAAGGGTGTCAATGATGGGAGCATAGAAGCCTTGGACCTTATGGATGGTGGGGACATCACTTAGAAAAAACTGGGCATATATCAAGACCATATGTCTGAATTACTCAAGAGCTATTATTAAAAAAGGAAGAGGACTAAGGGACCTGCCTCATAAGACAAATGGCTCTAGAGTATCTAAGATAGAGATGTCCAACCTCCTGTCTGACTTCAAGAAGGACATCATCAATGATGTAGCCACTCAACTGGACACCATGAAAGCTCAGAGGAAGAAAGAGGATGCGGAAGCTATGCTGGCTAAATTTTTCTCCCACTGCAGAGAGAAGAAAAGAAACTGTAACTGAAAAATTGTTGCATCTGTGGACACTACCTCAATGCCCACCGAGTTCAAAGAAATAGATGAGGAGAATGGAGAAGTCTTTTACGTGGCTCAAAGGCAACCATGGGCTTAGAGACAAGGTATGCCTCAAGACCCCCTAAATAATTTTGGTTATAATAATAATAATAGTAAGCAGTGGCAAAATCAAAACCCCCACAGTTCTGGCCCTCAAGGACAAAATTGGAATCATAACTGGTATAACCAGCAGCCACAGAATAACAAAAATGATCAGAAGCCTCAATATAACTAGAACTTCCAATATAAGCCTCCATTCAACCCTTTTCCAGTAGCAGTTTAACCGATACCAAGAGTAGTTTAACCCATACCAGTAGCCGCAGCAGAATAACCAAAGGCAACCACATGGTAACTAGCAACAACAACCTCAGTGGGGACCCAATCAGCCTAATCACTAGCAACCTATCATACCTACACCTCAGCAATAGGCTATTATGCCTCCACCTCCTATAGACAATAATAGTCCTCAGAAGCCACAACTGCTTGCGCAAACAAATCCAAATCCTAATAACAAGCAGTAGGCTTATTCACTAAAAGTGAATGACATCCACCTAAGATGAGGAACCACATTTCCTGCACCAAGAGCACCCATAATAACTGATATTTCTGATACTGAGGAAGTTCCTAACAATTAAAATATTGTTGTTCCACTTGTTGCACCACCTGTTCTAGCTGAGAAAATTCCACCTTATCTGCAAAGATTGGCTCAACCATCAGTAACCCCTAAAGAGAATCCTATTGCAACTGATCTGATTGACCAACTGAAGAAAATGACTATCCAAATACCATTATTAGATGTCCTCAAAGAAATTCTCATTTATAATAAAGCAATCAAGGAAGCCTGTATCAAGTACCCTGGTAGGAAAAATAAAGATCCTGATACTGTCCATGTTCTTGTGCAGCTTTTTGATCTTATGCTTAGTAAAGCCTTGATTCTTAAATACTCTAATCTTGAGAGTCCAGTGGTTACCATTCACATTAATGGCATACAAATACATAATGTCTTGGTTGATTTAGGGGCCTCTATTAATGTAATGACTATGGATGTGTTGTTAAGACTTAGTATCATTGAGTTGAGGGAAACACCTACCATTCTCTAGTTAGCTGATAATTTCACTATCAAACCAAATGGTATGGTAGAGGATATTGTTGTCACAATAGAATCCTTAAATTACCCCTCAGATTTCATCATCCTGTCCCCCAAAGCCAAACTAGGAGGGTATCTAGTAATCCTAGGAAGGCCTTAGTTAGCCACAACAGATGCTTGCATTACATGTGAGTAAGGAAAAATGACCATATATGATGGCATTAATACCAAGAAATTAACTCTGTATTCTCTAGCCAAACCCCAAGCTGAACTTGACCATGTTGTTTGGCCGGATCTAGGAGATGCCCCCCTCGAAGCCAAATCAGTACAACAGCTTTTGGTTATTGGTAGAGACCCATTCATGGCCTCACAAGAGGAAGATGACATACTAGTAGCAATCCTTACAAACTAGTATGGTTCTGAAGAACCCTCTTGTCATGTTCTTGATTGTTCCCTACAAACCATATTGCCCAAGCAGTTCTCATCTAAGTTTCCTACAACACCTAATTATCTCCATTACTTTGTTACCCCATGAAATAAAGTCACCTTCATTTGTAGAAGTTCTCATGCTGGATAAAGTGACAAGAATACAGATTTCTTTAGTTAAGGAATTGAATGTCAATAATAATCTCACTGAATCTCAGATGTCTAACCTTCTCCATCTTTTAAAAGAGAGTCAGTAATCTTTTGCATGGGACTATACTAACATGAAGGGACATGACCAAAAATTGTGTATCCATAAGATCTATATCAGTCCTAAGTCCAGACCTATTAGGAAAGCTCAAAGAAGAATAAACCCTGCACTAAGAGACATAGTAAAGGCTAAATTGCAAAACCTCCTCCAAGCTAGCTTTATATATCCTATTTCTGACAGCCAGTGGGTCTCCCCTCTTGTAATTGTCCCAAAGAAAGGTGGAAAATGGTGAGTTTGTGTGGACTATAAGGATCTTAATAAAGCCACCAAGAAGGATCACTTTCCATTTCCCTTCATTGACCAAGTACTTGAAAACCTTGTTGGTAAGAATTATTTTTCATTCCTGGATGGTTTCACTGGCTACAACTAGATCTAGATATCACCAGAAGATCAGGATAAACCAACGTTCACCTATCCATGTGGAACATTTTCTTATTCTATATTGTGATTTGGATTATGTAATGCACCTGCTAATTTTCAAAGGGCAGTAATAAGTATTTTCTCTGACATTGTTGCTGACTATATTGAAATATACATGGATTATTTCACTGCATATGGAACTACATTTGAAGAAGCTCATGCTAATTTGGGAAAATTTCTTAAGAGATGTCAGGACTACAACCTCTCACTTAATAGTGAGAAGTGTTATATGATAATGGAGGAGGGAGTTGTCTTAGGGAATTACCTCTCATCATTTGGTATCTAGGTTGATCTTGCAAAGATTGCAGTCATCATTACACTCCCAACTCCAGCAAAGCATAAGGATGTCCGGAGTTTTCTTGGTCATGTCAGTTACAACAGGAGATTTATCAAGAACTTTAGCCAACTTGATGCCCCATTGTACAATCTATGGAAGAAGGAAGTAGAATTTGAGTGGACAGCTGATTGTGAGCTATCATTTCAGAAGCTGAAAGATGTGTTGACAAAGACCCCTATTCTTAGAGGACCTGATTGGAAGTTTCCCTTTCATATCCACACCGATGTATCTGACTATGCCATTGGGGCAGTGCTGGAATAAAAAGAAGGTATAGTTGAGTATGCCATTTATTACTAAGAAAAAATTTGCAAGGTGCTGAACTAAATTATACTATTACTGAAAAGGAGCTACTTGCTGTAATATTTGCACTAAATAAATTTAGACATTACATAACCAATTATGAAGTATTTGTTTATACTAATCACTCAGTAATCAAATACTTGATGAACAAACCCGCCATTTCTTGTAGGTTAGCCCGCTGGTTACTCCTCATGCAGGATTTTGATATAACTATCATTGATAAATGAGGAAAAGATAATGTGGTGGCTGATTTCCTCTCTAGATTACAAGTTCCTGATGATCCTACAGCAATTGATGATAGCTTCCTGGATGAGCACCTATTCTTTGTTGCAACTTACAATCTGTGGTATGCTGACATCACCAACTACCATGCTACAGGGAGAGCACCACATCATTTTTAACTGTGACAGCACTATCTGTTGGTTGAGAAGAGCTTCAACTTTTCATGGATCTCTGGATTTATGTTTTACAGAGGTCCTGATCAAGTCACCCACAGATGTGTTTGCGAAGATGAGACCTATGAAATCCTTCGGGCTTGTCATGATGAGCCATGTGGTGGCCATTTTGTAGGAAAAAGGACATCATAAAAGGTGTTGACAACTTGTTATTATTGGCCTACCTTACATAAAGATGCAGCTAAGCATACCAGGCATTGTGACTTATGCCAGAGGATGGGATGCCCCACCAAGTCTGATGAAATGCCCCTGCAGCCTCAGGTGGTGGTAACACCATTTCACAAGTGGGGAATCGACTTTGTTGGCCCCATTGAGCCATCTTCCCATGGTAAGTCTTATATCTTAGTATGCACTGATTACACCACAAAATGGGTTGAAGAAAAAGCAATGAGGCATGCAAGGGATCATAAGGTAGTAAAAATTCTCTATGAGTTCATTTTTACTAGGTTTGGTGTGCCTTGAGAAATAGTAACAGATCAAGGGGCACAATTCACCTCTAATCTTATTGTTGAATTGATAAATGAGTACACGGTGGGGCATAGTAAATCTTCACCATACCATACATCTTGTGTTCGTAAGCAATCCTACATTTTCTAGTTTTTTGTAGTGTCTGAGCAGTTCCTGTAGAGCTGTTTTATCATCCACAATGGGAGGAGACCTTTAGAGGCACGAGCCTATAGATCATCAAGTTTTACTTGGGGAACCGGCCGCCTGTGAATTGTTTCAGAGAAGGGGATGTTTGGATTACTGCTTAAGCCTTAATGGCTTTGATGAAGAAATAGATTTTCAATTTCGAAATACTTTGAACAATGGGTTTGTAGTAGTGAAGGGTCTGAGGATAGAATTCTCAGAGGACATCATGGTAGAAGTTTCAAATTTTCCACAGGAAGGAGAAAAATTGAGTAAGGATATTGACTTGCACTCAACCAGGGCACAATTTACCCTACATGGTGACCCACGGTTGGATATTGATAAGAAGTAGGGCACTTCAAGAAAATTATTACCCATGGATTTTATGCACCTGGCTACATTCATAATATCCTACTTCACCTGTGAGGGCTGTTACAAGTACCTGCATGGACTGCATTTCAAGATTCTGAGTGCCCTCTGCCATGAAAAGAGGCAAGTGAACTTACCTATTTTTCATTTTAATATTGTGAAAAAGTAGGTGTCTCTTGTATAGTCAGGAAAATCTCAATCCATTTCCCATCACTATTTAATTAAGCTAGTTGTAGAAAGGGAGTTAATTAAACAATCAATTGGGACTTGGGAATAATTCTTGGCCATGGAATAAATATCAACTAGAATGGTTGGCCCTAGAGGCCAGGGTGTAGGTAGAAGGGTTAATATGGCAATGGGTGTTTGTAAGGTAATACAGAAAATAGGGCCCGTTCCTGAAGCGTCTTCTTCTAGACCTACCCTATCTAGGAAAAGAGCCTGCAATGTTAGCACTCCTGTGTCTGATAAAAAGAAAGGAAAAACTAGGGAAGCCGATGTCACCCCTGATACTTCACCTTCCAAAGAAATTAGGTCTATTTTCATGAGGGATAAAGGTGGGTAAAAGAACAATAATATGTCACCCTTTTACAAAGGAAAAGGTTAACATCACCAAAACTATAAAACTTCAAGGGCATAAAAGTTACATTTCTATTGAGAAATTGAAGATGATGTAAAATAATGAAATGTGTCAAATAGGATGAATTATATGCCTATAAATTTTTAAAAAACAATTGAACCAAAATTAATATGTTTTTTGAAATTTTTAGGTCTATTTTTTATTTTCTGAAAAAACTATAAATCAGGGAGTTTACTTCCCGCCAAATCATTATAAGTAAAACATTGTTTTTTCCTCCAATTTCACAATATGTTTTAGATGACATGTATAGGTAGTGTAGAAAAAAAGAAAGAAGTGTTTTTGATGTATAGTTTGCCCGTTATAAGTATTCAAAGTCAAACTTACTTGAAATCAACAGTTTTTGTCTCCCGCCATTTTTCCCCTATAAAAACTATACCAAAAGCCAAATAAATTACATATTATTGAAGATGACTCTCTTCTCTAGTGTTATCAATGATTTTAATAAAATTTTGAATTGATTTAGAATTTTTTTATACTATCCGAAGCAACGAATTCTTAAAGCTTTAATAACCTACATATATTTTTTAATGAATTTGTTCAATGTTTTGTAGTCAAAACAATATAAAATTTATATGTCAAGAATCGAGATCTAGAAAAGGGAAGTTTTAGTTTTTTGACATTGTCTAGTTTGAGTAGAGAAAAAAATAGCAGAAGTGCAAACTTCTAGATTTTTTATGTTTTTGGAGGTTTGGATGCCACATGGCATGCCACCTAGGTAGAATCGGCTAAGTCAAACTCAGCCGAGTCAGACTCGGCCAAGTCCTATTGGCCCTCCTATTGGCTCGTGCATGAGCCAACTTGGCCACATAGGAGCCATTCAGTGCCACGTAAACTCGGCCGAGTTAGAATCGGCCGAGTATAACGCGAATGAGCACCTAGAATTGTCCTTAGGGGTGACAGATTATTGTGCTTTTACTTAGGTAAAACCATAGAGACAGGGGGTATAACTCTAGAAAAACAACCCCCTGATAATGAAAATGTTGGAAATATAGCTGAGGAAATGTTGCCTTCTCCCAAGGAGGCACCGCTAGGAGAACCTCCTATAGCCATTACAGAGGAGGCGTCCTCTAGTAGGAAGAAACGCAAGGACCCTGTGAGGTCTTTTCAAACCCATATCAGGAAAAGTGCTAGACTTTCTGCTAGTACCAGTAAGTCAGAGAAAACCCTTGATTCAGTTATAAATGTTGAATCCCTTGAATCTACAGAGAAGTCCTCTTCAAAGGAAATGGCTCCAAAAAGAATAGATAGTGACACCCTATCCCACATTATGAATGATAAAGCTACAGTTGATCCTCAAATTGATTGCATCCTCATAGAAAGTGATAAGGATTCTGAGGAAACAAAGGGGTTTCTCAATAACTTTGTTAGGCATGATTCTGATGAATTTAGAAAACCTACCCCCTGATGAATTCCCTATAGTAGATGAGGACATTGTTGAGGAGGTGTTTGAACAAATGAGCAGAGACAGATTGGACACACTGGTCAAAGTAGCTTAATCATCCCAAGTGGATCATTCAATGAAGTCCGTTGTCATATGGAAAGGAAAAGCTTCCATTGATGAATCCTGCCAAGTAGAGGATTCAGTGAAAACTCATGACAAAGGAAAAGGGGCTAATTGCACCAAAGAGGAAGTAGTAAAAATCCCTCAACCTACATCTGGGTGGATTAATATTCTTTAGCAAGAGCCCATGCCACCACTAGATTTATCCACACCTTTAGCAGCAGGATTGTGTTTGTACCAAAACATCACATGGGAAAAGGCACAATGGGAACTGGAAACAGAAAAACTAAAAAGAATAGTTGAGGAACAGGCTTGTCAACTTGAATAGGAAACAAATAGAATTGTAGTATAGGAGAGGAGAATTGAGCAGATCACTAAATTGATTCCTGCAGCAATGGCATGAATGTCACCATCTCCAATTTATTCTTTGTTCCTTAAGGAACAATTTGTTAACTTTCAATTGACAAGGATTGTATAGGGATTAAATCCTTCAATTGCTACACCTCACGAATTTTATGATGCCTTCCAGTCGTCACCCATGCCCATCAAAAACCTGTTATGTGAATTCTATTTACACAATTTAGCTATGCCAGACAATAAGGATTGGAATTCACTTCTGTACATGGGAGATGTTCAGCTGAGGGAAGTAATGTGTTGGATTCAGAATGAGATTAGCAGAGAGCACCAGGCCCTACCATATAGAGACAGTGAGATAGACACACCCCTCAAGATGAGACCCAAAGTTCAGAGTTCTAGGTAGACTTTCCTTGATTGGATCTCAATCACAATGAATCCTAGTGGGTCTCGCAAGGTTCTTTTAGTCAGAGAGTAGGTATACACTAATTGGGAACAACATTGATAACAAGATATTCAGGCCACGATTGCAGCTTGTAGACAGAGGTGGATATGGATGATCTGTGACTTAAAAATCAGGGAACCTCATTCTGCACAAAATTTAACTTTTGCTACTCGCTAAGCCCCATGGTTTATAATGCTAGGCCGAACACAACTACATTATTGGATGCCCTTAAGGTTTCAACCTCCTATCCTCCTGCAGCCTTTACTAGTAGTAAATGAGAGCGTAGAAGATCATGATATGATTCAAGAAAGACAGAGGTGGGATAGGCTGCAAGACAACCATGGATATTTCAACAATGTTGTTGATGAACCAAGTGAAAAGACCGCCAGTGACCTAAGGCTTAGTTCCAGGATCCGTAATTTCATGATTGCTGGGGACCAGCAATAGTGTAGTTGGGGGGAATGATGAGCCTCTTAAAAGGCCATCTTTTCCATGTTTCTTACTTTCTTTTCCATAATTTTTCTTATGAAAGAGAGACTTTAAACTTATGATTTTATATGTATATTTTATATATGTAAAGACATAAGTAGGTGAATGGATTGTAGGAACATGATGTATTTTTCTTGGAACTGATGGATAGAAGTTGCAGGATATAAGTAGTTGCATGCTAGTAAATAATCCTTTCTCCTATGCCATGTTTACGGGTAGTCTCCTTCCTGTAGCCGAATGTCATGCAAGAGTATCAAGTGGAAACTAACACTTCCTTCTTAGTATTAAATGATAAAATATATTTATGTGTCGGAAGTTGTGCGCTAACCATTTTGTAGGAATCAAGTCATAGCGCATTCAAGAATAGCAGCGTGGTGCTTAAGTAGTCAATGATAGCTGTTGCTACAAAAGTGCCATCTTATCGAAGGAATTAAGTAAGCGGTTGAAGAAGGGCGTGCCACAATAATTTCATGGAGGAACAAGTCAATTCAGAGCCTAAGTAAACACAACCTGTAGATCTAGAACCACCACATGCTATATTCTAGGATAATTTGAAGAGTTACTCTTGATGTTCAATATTTTCTGTTATGAGCACTTTGTATCCATTAGTGATCCTCATTAATGGAGTGATCCTAGATTTAGGGAGTAGTGTAGTTTCTATTTAAATAAGCCAAATTTTGTAACTCTGAGAGAGTCGTGAGCTAGTTGATATAATTTTTGGAATAGAAGTTGACATTGTAACATTGTTTTACTTTCCAAGTACATTTTCTCCATGAATGAATAGAGTGCATAATTTGAGTTTCAGTCTCTTATCTTGGTTGCATTTCTATTCACTCATCCAAGAGGGAACACTTGGTGAGTGAATCATTTTATCAGATTATAAGTTATTTCCTTGTTCATTAAGAAGTAAATAGAACTTTGTTGTTCCTACAGCCACTAGTAAAAGAACTGCTGGACTGTTCCTGCAGCATAGGTGAGTAGAGTAACCCCTATTTGTGATTACTATCTTCTTAGAGTAAACACATTTAATTGAGATAGTATAGATTCCTGAAGCATAATGTATTTCAATTCCATAGGTTTAGCCATGAGAAACAAGAAGTTGTGAAGCATGTATACTTTGCAAATACCATTCCAAGTTTACGTCCCTGGTCGATAATTAAATGAGATGAAAAAATCTACTTAGCAGCCATTTAGGGTGTCCAATCTTGAAGTAGCAGTCCAATGCTATGTGCTTCTAAGAAAATTGTTTAGCCAAGCAGTTAATAAGGGTTTTTTTTGGTAGAGTTACTATTTTTTTTAGGGTTACCACTTTTAGTAAGTTTTTAGTTTTGCTCAATAATTTACATTAACCTCCTTGTTGATGTTTTGTAGGTTCTTACAGATAAATCCTATGAGACTGTTCTCTCTCTCTCTCTCTCTCTCTATATATATATATATATATATATATA
>MU223902.1:576254-587116 GCA_018584345.1 Thuja plicata
ACACACACACATATTGAATGTAACTGATTGAATGTTTGATAATGTTAAGTTGAAGATGATGCAAGACATTAAAATAGTTAATGGTTTGTATTGTCATTGATTTCAACTTGATATAATCTATACGGTCATAAACATAATGCCAAAGACTTTAGAGAATCAATGGAACAAAGATTATGCTTTCAACAATGCATAAAAGTCAAGTACTCACTAAATGACAGTGATGCCCTACGAGTAGAAGACAGTGTTGCTCGACGAAGAAAAATCCTATCATACCCGACGGACGAAGATCTTGAAGCTAACTAGAGTTACACCAATGTAACTAGCAGTTGTCAGCGACGATGAACTGCAGAGTTGACTGATAGAACAGAGAGTTAAGAAAATGACAAAATATTTAGCTGGCAAAGCTTAAGGATAGACTTAACTGGTTGTTTTATTTGTTTTATTTTCCCAGAGTTAAGTAATTGATTTAAAAAAGATTTGTACAGTTGGAAAGAAGATAACTATGAGATAAATTAGGAGTTAAAGTCGTAAATTAGATTGGGTGGATTGTTTTTCATGCCAAGAATCAAGAATCAAGAATCATGAATTAAGGAATATCATGTCTATATAAGAGACAAGCATAATTCATTTCCACATGCAATCAGATACATGGGGAGTGAATAGAAAAAGGACGTTGAAGAGAAACTAATGAAGGATAACTTCATACAGTCCTAATCAATCAAGCTGAAGGAGAGCTAAGGAATTCTATAGACATCGTCGAACAGTGAAGAACAGCATCACAGAGCAGAAAGTGTGGAGCACAAGGAATTAAATTGATACATTTATCAGAGAGGTATTGTACTTAAATAGATCTGAAAATTTTCAATTCAAGTTGCATTAGAAGCAGGTCATTGTGTTTCAGTTTTACCATTGAAGCATTAAGTCTCTTAATAGAGAAGGACTTAACCGTCTTCTATAATTGAGGTATATCCTAACAGATTTCCAAAAAGATTTTCATGAAGTTAGCATTGAGTGGCCGATACCAACACATAGTCTAACAAGGAGGTTGATGCAGTTAGGTACCACCAGATATGCCAGATACCTATTGTGCCCATAGAGGTTGATCAATATTGGTAGCATATACGTGCCAGATATCAAGTGACATTCTATTATCAAAAATCCTCTAACAAGGTCACACTTAACAGTGTGTTTGTAACCTTTAATAGGGTTGGCTCCTAACAGGGCTCACTTCAGAAGAGAGAAAATTTGGGGTACCGGTTCCAATGGTTTTTTCCCTTAACAGGGTTTCCACGTTAAAATCCATGTGTTATGTGTGTATGGTTTATTACTTCATTGTTTTACATTTCACATATGCATTTCTAGATAGATTGGTATACTCTGCATATTTATTGAGTATCGGTAAATAGTTTTACTGCTTATCGGTTATCAAGGAGAATAAGGACAGACAAGGTAAACCAACAGATAGTCAAATATTATAAGTATTTCATGACATGCATCTTGTAGGGACTTAATAATCTGAGATTTATTTGATTGGTGGTTATTTGATACCTATTGTGCCCATAGAGGTTGATCAATATTGGTAGCATATACATGCCAGATATCAAGTGACATTCTATTATCAAAAATCCTCTAACAAGGTTGTACTTAATATGTATATGTATATGTATATGTTTATGTATATATATATATATATGTATGTATGTATGTATGTATGTATGTATGTATGTGTAGATATATCTATGTATGTGTGTATATTTACATATACACAATACATATACATATACATACATACATATATATATATATATGTGTATGTATGTATGTATATGTATATGTATATATTTATATATGTATATATATGTATATGTATATGTGTGTATATGTAAATATATGTAAATATACACACATACATAGATATATATACACATACATACATACATACATACATATATATATATATATAGACACACGCATTTATGTATATATATTCAATCATCATTTATGTAGGAGGCTGATGCAGTTAGGTAGCACTAGATATGCCAGATACCTATTGTGCCCATAGAGGTTGATCAATATTGGTAGCATATACATGCCAGATATCAAGTGACATTCTATTATCAAAATCCCTCTAACAAGGTCGTACTTAATAGTGTGTTGGTAACGTTTAAAAGGGTTGGTTCCTAATAGGGATCTCTTCAGAAGAGTGAAAATTTGGGGTACCAGTCCCAGTGGTTTTTTCCTTTAACAGGGTTTCCATGTTAAAATACATGTGTTATGTGTGTATGGTTTATTAATTCATTGTTTTACATTTCACATATGCATTTATGTATAGATTGGTATACTCTGCATATTTACTGAGTATTGGTCAATAGTTTTACTGCTTATCGGTTATCAAGGAGAATAAGAATAGACAAGGTAAACCGACAGACAGTCAAATATTATAAGTATTTCATGGCATGCATCTTGTAGGGACTTAATAATCTAAGATTTATTTGATTGGTGGTTAGTGATTAAAGGATAAATTTTTGAGGCCACTGATTCACCCTCCCTTCTCTCAGTTATTACTAAAAATTAGTATCAGAGCTTGTGTGCTTAGAAGGAAGGTTTCAAGACCTAAGTAAAGATCACAAGATGAATAGACAAGATGTGCCCAAGTTGAACAAAGACAACTTTGCTTCATGACAAAGCAGGATAAGACTCCACTTATCAGGTATTGGTAATGATGTTACTCAATACTTAGATACTAAATATGTGTTTTCTACAGGACCATTGATAGTAGATCAATTGAGAGTGAAGCATGAGCATAACAGCATGGTTATAGAGCTTTCTTCCTCTCTCTCTGATGCTGAATTTGAAGATGTCAAAGATTGCACAAATGCAAAGAAAATGTGGGACAAACTGAAGCTTGTACATGGAGGGGATACAAACGTTGTGAGAGCCAAGGCAGAAAGCCTTAGAGGAAATTTTGATGATCTCAGAATGAAAGAAGGTGAAAATATCACACAGTACAACACAAGAATAAAAGAAGTAGTCAATGCTATATGAGGTGTTGGAGGTACACTTGAAGAGGAGACAGTGGTAAGTAAAATCTTAAGAACCTTATTACCTGTATATGCTATTAGAGTTTCTGCTATTCAAGAAATGAGAGTAGTATTAAATAATACAGTTACTCTTGATAGCCTAATTGGTAGACTGATTTCATTTGAGATGAATAACTTTGACAATAGTGTCTTACCAAGTTTAGAGTCTACATTTAAGTCTTCTATGAAAATAAGCAAATCCAATCATAGATGCTCATCTAGAAGGGATAGTGAAAGTGAAAGTGAAGAAGAAGATCTAGATGAAATAGAAGCACTTATGGTCGGAAGAATACAGAGAGGCAAAGGTAAATACAAAGGCAAGTTACCACTTGTATGCTTTAATTGTAAAGAGATTGGACACTTTGTAAAGATGTCCTAACAGAAGAAAAGATGTCAGAAGTGATGACAGATCTTTTGAGAAGAAATATGACAGAGGTGATAACAAATATTACACAGGTTACCGACACTTAGAAAGAAAGGATACCTGAGACTACAAGGATAAAGGAAAGAAGGCTAGCTACCTAGCTGCTTGCAAAGAGGAAGACACTGACACCAAACCGGATGATGACATTGAGATAGTATTTGTAGCTATGAAGGATGATTCAGATGAAGATGAAAGGTATGAAGAAATTACACTCATATCTAAGGTTAGTAAGAATGATATCTGGTTTATAGATAGTGGTTGCACTCACCATATGACCGGTGACAAAGAAAAATTTAATACTTTTGAGTATTATAATGGTGGTACAGTAAGAATGGGTAATGATACACCTTGTCCAGTTGAAGGTAAAGGAACAATAATGTTGAATAACCTGATTAAATGTGAAAATGCTTATTGGGTAAAAGGATTGAATTATAATCTGTTGAGTGTTTCTCAGCTGAATAATTCAGGTCACAAAGTATCATTTGAAAACAAAAAGGCAAATATTTTCAATGAATTAGGAAAACTGATTGGTACTAGTGAACAAACTAAAGGTAACTTATTCTATCTGAATGATACTAATCCCACTTGCTTGATGACTAGAAATGAATACATATGGTTGTGGCACAAAAGATTGTGTCATGTGAATTTTGACAACATGATGAAAATAAGCAGAAAAAGAAGTGTAAGAGGCTTACCGACGATGACAAAGCCAAACAACATTATGTACAAAAATTGTCAAAAAGGTAAAATGACAAAGTCTAGTTTCAAAAGTAAAACCCATACATCTGATGATATCCTAGAATTAGTCCATACTGATTTATGTGGACCTATGAGGACAAAAAGCTATTATGGAGATAGATATTTTATTATCTTTGTTGATGATTACTCTAGAATGATGACTGTCATGTTTCTAAAAGAAAAATCTGAAGCATTCAAGATTTTTAAATGGTATAAGGTTATGGTAGAAAAAAAAAGTGGTAAGGATTTGAAATGTTTGAGATCAGATAGAGGAGGAGAATTTATATAAGATGAATTCAGTAATTTCTGTAATGAGCATGGTATAAAAAGACAAGTTTCTGCACTAAG
Organism: Thuja plicata; assembly: GCA_018584345.1. NCBI lineage: Eukaryota > Viridiplantae > Streptophyta > Pinopsida > Cupressales > Cupressaceae > Thuja > Thuja plicata. Next base: position 580,845 of record MU223902.1, read on the forward strand.
GACACCACGAAAAAATGGGATTGCTGAGAGAAGGAATAGATCAATAGTTGATTGTGCACGAACACTGATGATAGAAAAGGATATCATCCAAATCTTCTTGAGAGAAGTTGTCAACACTGTTGTTTATACACTTTACAGAGTACAATTAAAGAAGGACTCAAAGAAGAATCCTTATGAGCTATGGTATGGTAAAACACCCAATGTAAGTTAATTCAAGATCTTTGGTAGTCAATGTTATGTCTTAAAGGAAGATAGAAATGGAAAGCTTGATGCCAAAAGTGATGAAGGTATTTTTCTAGGGTATTCTACCAAGAGCAAAGCTTTTAAATGTCTAATCAAGGCTTCTAACAAAATAGTTGAAAGTGCAAATGTGAGGATTGATGAATATGCAGAAAAGAATGAGCTAGAAAGCACAAAAGAAATAGAAGACTACAACAAGTTTTTATAGTGTGAAGAACCCATAACTCTACCCAAGCAACAATGCTTAAATCCAGAACAATATAATGTTACAACCGACGATCAGAATGTTGTTACCGATGGTCAGGATAATGATCAATATAATGTGCAAGGTAATGAAGATCAAGTTGATACACAAAGAGCTATACCTATACTTGCAAGATATGTAAGAAGGAACCATCTAGAGGATCAGATCATAGGAGATAAGAAATTTGGCACAAGAACAACAAGTAAGTCTTTAAACTCAATTTGCTTAATTTGTGAGTTTGAGCCAAAATTTGTCAATGCTGCACTAGATAATGAAGAATGGATAAGTGCTATGAATGATGAGATTGAAAAGATTGAAAATAACAAGACATGGTCACTTGTGCCAAGCCCAGATGACAAAAATGTCATCGGTACAAAATGGATATTCAGGAATAAGCTGAACGAGAATGGAGAAGTCACAAGGAACAAAGAAAGACTAGTATGCAAGGGGTATGCATAAGAAGAAGGTATAGAATATGGAGAGACCTTTGCACCCATTGCTAGGCTAGAAGGAGTAAGAATACTACTTGCTTATGCTGCATACAAAGGATTCAAAGTATATCAAAAGGATGTCAAGTCAGCATTCCTAAATAGAATACTTGAAGAAGAGGTATACATTGAGAAACCAGAAGGGTTTGTAGATCCAGACAAGAGAAACATGGTATGTAGACTTTACAAAGAATTGTATGGATTAAAACAAGCTCCCAGAGTCTGGTATGAATGACTTCATTCCTATCTAATAAGTATTGGATTCATAAGGACTAGTGAAAACAATAATCTTTATTTGAAAGAAGATACTGATGCTAACACTTTGATTGCTGAAATATTTGTTGATGACATCATATTTGGAGGCAATGATATGCTATGCAAATCATTTGCTGATGAGATGAGCAAAGAGTTTGAGATGTCTATGTTTGGATAGATCAAGTTCTTTCTTGGTCTACAGGTCATTCAACAAAGTGAAGGTATTTTCATTACACAGTCCAAATACATCAAAGAGGTCCTAAAAATATTCAAGATAGAAGATTCCAAACCAGTTGGAACACTGATGGCTACTGGATGCAAATTAACAAAGGAAGACAAGCCAACAGAGGTAAATTAGACTTTGTATAGATCGATGATAGAAAAACTCATGTATGTTGTACACACTAGACCAAATAATGCACATGCAATAGGAATTGTTGCTAGATTTTTTACTAACCCCGGGGAATCACATATGACTACTGTAAAAAGAATTCTAAGATATCTGAAGAATATTGAGGAATTTGGCTTATGGTATAAAAGAGAAGGCAAATTTGAACTTAAGGTGTTTACTGACGTTGATTGGGCTGGAAATCTTGATGACCGAGAGAGCACAACTAGAGGGGCATTCTTCATGGGTGATAGACTTGTCACATGGATTAGCAAGAAGCAAGGATGCATCTGTCAGTCTACTACAGAAGCAGAATATGTTGTTGCTGCTGCAAATTGGTCAAATATTGCATGGATCAAAGAGTTGCTGGAAGGTATGCATATGAAGATCTCAGAACGAATGATTATCTATTGTGATAACACCAGTGCAATAAACATTTCCAAGAATCCAGTCATGCATGCAAAGACTAAACACATTTCCATCAAGTATCATTATTTAAGAGAACAAGTTCAAGAGAAAGAGGTGATACTTGAATATGTGCAATCAAAAGAACAATTGGCCGATATCTTCACCAAGCCACTGTTCAAGGATACATTTGAGTACTTGAGAAAGAGACTAGGGGTTAAACCATTGTCTACCAATAAGTAAAAGACTGAAAGAAGCATCAACCTATATATTATTAGAATATCATTCATGTTGATGCAAGTAACAAGATGAACTTCAAAGCTACATCTATATACAGAAAGGTATATATCAGAACCGAGCACTAGAGCATATTGATTTATTGTTGATGGATAAGGGAAATTCAAGGAATATATTATGGATAGAATAAAATAGTTGTTTGACATAAATGTCAGATATCTATGAGATATTTGTTTGGCATTGTTGTCAAAGGGAGAGAAAGTTTCCATATTATCACAGTCTTCAAAAGAACAAAGATTATCCATTATCAAATTACTCCAACAGGGAGAGATCATATCCATAGGGAGATAATTTGCATGAAGAAATCATATACAAAGGGAGAGTTACTGACAAGAGGCAGAGACATCAAAGAAAAAGAACAGTCAAAAGAGAGACATCAAAGAAGGACAGTCAAAAGAGAGAAATTGACACAAAAAGAGAACACCACACATCAGAAGAAGATACAAAGAAAACTGCAAGAATCAAATCTAAGCTAACACAAAACTTACCGACGGTCAGACATTTTTAACAGTTAACAAAACAAAGTGTTTGGTAATTTGATGAATCTCAACAATTGTATTTCATATTGTAATAGAAATAGTATAATGTGATAATATAGTATGTTGCCATCAATGCCAAAGGGAGAGATTGATGCGATGTAACTGATTGAATGTTTGATAATGTTAAGTTGAAGATGATGCAAGACATTAAAATAGCTAATGGTTTGTATTGTCATTGATGTCAACTTGATATAATCTACACGGTCATAAACATAATGGCAAAGACTTCAGAGAATAAATGGAACAAAGATTATGCTTTCAACAATGCATAAAAGTCAAGTATTCACTAAGTGGTAGACAACAGTGACAGAGTGCACACCATCAGTAAAGGAAAAGAAAAAGTCACAGTGATGCCCGACGAGTAGAAGTTAGTGTTTCCTGATGAAGCAAAATCCTATGATACCTGACGGATGGAGTTTTTGAAGCTAACTGGAGTTACACCAATAGAACTGGCAGTTGTCACTGATGACGAACTGCATAGTTGACCAACAGAATAGAGAGTTAAGAAAATGACAAAATATCTAGCTGGCAGAGCTTAAGGATAGACTTAACTGGTTGTTTTATTTGTTTTATTCACCCAGAATAAAGTAATTAATTTAAAGAAAATTTGTACAGTTGGAAAGAAGATAACTATGCGATAAATTAGGAGTTAAAGTCATAAATTAGATTGGGTGGATTTTTTTCACGCCAAGAATCAAGAATCAAGAATCATGAATTAAGGAATATCATGTCTATATAAGAGACAAGCATAATTCATTTTCGCATGCAATCAGATACATAAAGAGTGAATAGAAAAAGGATGTTGAAGAGAAACTAATGAAGGATAACTTCATACAGTCCTGATCAATCAAGCTGAAGGAGAGCTAAGGAATTCTACGGACATCGTCGAACAGTGAAGCACAGCATCACAGAGAAGAAAGTGTGGAGCACAAGCAATTAAATTGATACATTGATCAGAGAGGTATTGTACTTAAATAGATCTAAAAATTTGCAATTCAAGTTGCATTACAAGCAGGTCATTGTGTTTCAGTTTTACCATTGAAGCATTAAGTCTCTTAATAGAGAAGGACTTAACCGTCTTCTATAATTGAGGTATATCCTAAAAGATTTCCAAAAAGATTGTCATGAAGATAGCATTGAGTGGCCGATACCGACACATAGTCTAACAAGGAGGCTGATGCAGTTAGGTAGCACCAGATATGCCAGATACCTATTGTGCTCATAGAGGTTGATCAATATTGGTAGCATATACGTGCCAGATATCAAGTGAAATTCTATTATCAAAAATCCTCTAACAAGGTCGCACTTAACAGTGTGTTTGTAACCTTTTTTCAGGGTTGGCTCCTAACAGGGCTCACTTCAGAAGAGAGAAAATTTGGGGTACCGGTTCCAGTGGTTTTTTTCCTTAACAGGGTTTCCACGTTAAAATCCATGTGTTATGTGTGTATGGTTTATTACTTCATTGTTTTACATTTCACATATGCATTTCTAGATAGATTGGTATACTCTGCATATTTATTGAGTATCGGTAAATAGTTTTACTGCTTATCGGTTATCAAGGAGAATAAGGACAGACAAGGTAAACCAACAGATAGTCAAATATTATAAGTATTTCATGACATGCATCTTGTAGGGACTTAATAATCTGAGATTTATTTGATTGGTGGTTATTTGATACCTATTGTGCCCATAGAGGTTGATCAATATTGGTAGCATATACATGCCAGATATCAAGTGACATTCTATTATCAAAAATCCTCTAACAAGGTTGTACTTAATATGTATATGTATATGTATATGTTTATGTATATATATATATATATGTATGTATGTATGTATGTATGTATGTATGTATGTGTAGATATATCTATGTATGTGTGTATATTTACATATACACAATACATATACATATACATACATACATATATATATATATATGTGTATGTATGTATGTATATGTATATGTATATATTTATATATGTATATATATGTATATGTATATGTGTGTATATGTAAATATATGTAAATATACACACATACATAGATATATATACACATACATACATACATACATACATATATATATATATATAGACACACGCATTTATGTATATATATTCAATCATCATTTATGTAGGAGGCTGATGCAGTTAGGTAGCACTAGATATGCCAGATACCTATTGTGCCCATAGAGGTTGATCAATATTGGTAGCATATACATGCCAGATATCAAGTGACATTCTATTATCAAAATCCCTCTAACAAGGTCGTACTTAATAGTGTGTTGGTAACGTTTAAAAGGGTTGGTTCCTAATAGGGATCTCTTCAGAAGAGTGAAAATTTGGGGTACCAGTCCCAGTGGTTTTTTCCTTTAACAGGGTTTCCATGTTAAAATACATGTGTTATGTGTGTATGGTTTATTAATTCATTGTTTTACATTTCACATATGCATTTATGTATAGATTGGTATACTCTGCATATTTACTGAGTATTGGTCAATAGTTTTACTGCTTATCGGTTATCAAGGAGAATAAGAATAGACAAGGTAAACCGACAGACAGTCAAATATTATAAGTATTTCATGGCATGCATCTTGTAGGGACTTAATAATCTAAGATTTATTTGATTGGTGGTTAGTGATTAAAGGATAAATTTTTGAGGCCACTGATTCACCCTCCCTTCTCTCAGTTATTACTAAAAATTAGTATCAGAGCTTGTGTGCTTAGAAGGAAGGTTTCAAGACCTAAGTAAAGATCACAAGATGAATAGACAAGATGTGCCCAAGTTGAACAAAGACAACTTTGCTTCATGACAAAGCAGGATAAGACTCCACTTATCAGGTATTGGTAATGATGTTACTCAATACTTAGATACTAAATATGTGTTTTCTACAGGACCATTGATAGTAGATCAATTGAGAGTGAAGCATGAGCATAACAGCATGGTTATAGAGCTTTCTTCCTCTCTCTCTGATGCTGAATTTGAAGATGTCAAAGATTGCACAAATGCAAAGAAAATGTGGGACAAACTGAAGCTTGTACATGGAGGGGATACAAACGTTGTGAGAGCCAAGGCAGAAAGCCTTAGAGGAAATTTTGATGATCTCAGAATGAAAGAAGGTGAAAATATCACACAGTACAACACAAGAATAAAAGAAGTAGTCAATGCTATATGAGGTGTTGGAGGTACACTTGAAGAGGAGACAGTGGTAAGTAAAATCTTAAGAACCTTATTACCTGTATATGCTATTAGAGTTTCTGCTATTCAAGAAATGAGAGTAGTATTAAATAATACAGTTACTCTTGATAGCCTAATTGGTAGACTGATTTCATTTGAGATGAATAACTTTGACAATAGTGTCTTACCAAGTTTAGAGTCTACATTTAAGTCTTCTATGAAAATAAGCAAATCCAATC
>MU223902.1:613663-632014 GCA_018584345.1 Thuja plicata
CTTTCAAGAAAGGTGGGCTTAACCGTCCTATTGTAAATCTCATAACTGAGTGCACACTTAAATAAGTGTTGCTAAAGCTCTTAACAGAGTAGATCTTAATAGGTCTCCACCTTAATACTCTTAATAGGGTAGATCATCAGAAGTGATCAAATTGTAAGCCTTAACCGACTCCCTTCCATTCTGCAGATAGTGAAGTTTTGTGGGTGCCATCCCCACCATAGTTTTTACTTCCTAATAGGAGTTTTCTACGATAAAACAATCTTGTGTTATGTGTTTATCAATTTCATGAATGTTTCTATGAATGATAGAAAACTATTACAGATTATGAACAAACAATATATACATAAGAAAGAATAACAATAATGGTTGGTAAAACAGAATTGAAAGATTACTAATGATGAATTGTGTAAGATGTTAAAATTTTTAGAGGTACTGATTCACCCCTCCCCTCTTAGTACTACTTCCCATTAATTCAAACAAAATAATAGTGGACAAATTGATAGTATGAAAGAAGAGGGTTCTAGCTCCCTCCATTGATAAGTGCAAGCACTGTAAGAGGATTTGATATTAGGGTAAGGGATAAACTTGAGGATGAATATAAAGAAGAAGGGAAGTTTGAGGAAGAGCAGAAAGTAGCTATAAATCCTTAGGCTAGGTTTTTTAGGGTAATTTAAAAGAGTGGAAAGACTCCAAAGATTAAAGTTTCCACATTTTTTAGAAATCTTAATCTAGAAGAATTGATTGATGGGATCTATGATATGGAAGAGTATTTTGAGTATGAAGAATTAGAAGATCTTGAGTAGGTCAAGTTTGCAAAGACCAAGCAAAAATTTCATGTTAATAAATTTTCCAAAAGAGTTCAATTAGAGAGGAATATAAGAGAAAAAGAAAAATTAATGAGATGTGATCAGATGGTGGAAAAATTGAAGAGACAAATCATTCCTATTGACTATGAGATTTATTTTCTAAATAAAATGCAATAGTTGAAGCATGCTGGCAAATATGTGAAAGAATATATAGAAGAGTTCCATCAAGTACTAGTGAGAATAGGTAATTCTAAGGCCAACAAGGGGAAAGTTGTTTGTTACATAAATGGGTTGAAGACAAGTATTCAAGAAAATTTGATAATGGTAAGAATGTCTACCATTTTACATGCATATCAATTTTCTTTGAAGTTATAAGAGAAGCTAAATAGGTGGTTTGAGAGAAGAAAAATGGAAGAGGTTGTAGTGCAAAGACCAATGGATAGTATTTATGTAGGCTGAAATGAAGACTAGAAGAAGAATGATGAGTCTAGTAATAGTCAGAATGAGGGGGGAAATAATTCCTATCATCATCGTAATAAAAATAATGGAGATCAAAGAGGACAAGGAAGAGAACAAGGACTAGGAAGAGGAGTTTTTTGTGGAACATGTTTTCAATGCAGAGAAGGACATAGAGCATATGAGTGTCCCTAACATCATGGGAGGAAAAATGGGATACCAAAGGGAAATGTATGAGTTACACATATAGATGAGGATGTTGATTCTTAACATTATGAAGATGCTAAAAGAGGAGAGGTTCTTGTTACCAAAAGAGCCTTGCTAATTGATAAGAAAGAATTGGTGGAAGGGAAGAATTTATTTGTACAAGATTTAAGTGCAATGGTAAAGTTTAAAACTTAATTATAGATGGTGGTAGTACTAATAACCTTGCTTTCAAGGAAACAATTAGTAAATTGAAGTTAGAGAGAAGGAAGCATCCAAATCCCTACCAGATTGTTTAGTTTTAGAAGGACCACATGCTTTATTCAAAAAACAATGTCTAGTAAATTTTCAAATAGAAAATCTCATGAAGAGTATTATGTGATACTATGTGTATGGATGTTTTTCATATATTTTTAGGGAGACCATGGAAATTTTATCATCATGCAGTACATGATGGGTATGCAATTACATTTTCCTTGACAAAGGATGAAGTTCGACACAAGTTGAAGCCATTAAAGGGAATAAAGCAAACAATATGCAAAAATATGTAAGAATATGTTTAGTTGATGGAAGGAAGTTTCAAAAAGTCATGAAGCATGATCATATGTTTTCATTCCAAAATTTGGCAAAAAGGAACTAGAAGATATACCTATGGAAGTTAAAAAAAATATTGTATGAGTTTCAAGGTTTTCGATCTAATAATGTACTTGATTAATTATCACCAATAAGGAAGGTTAGTCATGAAATGGACTTGATTCCTAGAGCCATTGTTTGAAATAAGGTAGAGCATAGAATGACTCTAGTAGAGAGTGAAGAGTTGATTAGACAAGTACAAGAGTTCTTGTAGAAATGGTTGATTAAGGAGACTTTACGCCCATGTGCAATAATTATTGTACTAGTACCAAAGAAAACTGGAGAATTTAGGATGTGTACAAACTCCTAAGCTATAAATAGGATGTATAGATTTTGTAGTGCCTCCCGTGGTTACATTCTATTCTATGGTTATTTTGATATGAGATATACTCTGTTTAATATACTTGATTATCTACATGATGAGATGTATCGATGACTGTTCATTATTTTGGTTGCAGGTATCTTAGCTCTAGTATCTTAGGTATCTTAGCTGTTCATTGTTATATTGTGCCTTATATGTTGTTGGGTGTTTCAGTTGTTCACTCTCACTTATTTATACTATATTTTCGTAAAGTGATTTATTTAATGCTTAAAATTTAAATGCAATGTTGAATTAAATGATATGATGTTTACTGTGTTTCCGCACAATTACTATGAATTTTACCCTTTGTGCTTGTATGAAGTGAGATAAATTCATAGGTACCCCCTTTATGAATTCCACATAATGGTGTCATTCTCCTTCATTGTTTGATCATCTTATGCTTTTGCTTCGGCTATTTATATTGTGAGCAGCTAAACTTGATCTTTGCTTGCTTTAATGAATAGGTACCAGACACATTCATCCTGAGATACAGGATTTGAGTGTGTGCCTATGTCCGCAACAATGGCACAAAAGATATTAGCTTTGGTCTTTCATTCTCAGCCAATGTTATTCTTGTATGGATGATGTACCTGTGTTATTTTATTATCGCTCTATTACGTGTTGGTGAATCCAGACTCATGATGCATATAATGTTAGACACTTGAGCGTGTTTGTTCTTTTATTTCTTCGTAGTTATCAAAAAATGTTTTGGATTTTAATGTTGATTTTAAGGTTTTGGATATTTTTATTTATTTTATTTTAATTGTCGGCTAATTTGCCGCAGTTGGATTCCAAATGCCTGGGATCCATTTATTTTATTTTGGGAAGCTCAGTTTGATTACAAAAAATGATCCCTTTTTAATAAGTCACTTTTTAAAAGTGCTTATTATGTGGAAAAGTGAGTTTTAGACTCCTCATATTGTATTTTTGGAAAAGTTAGATTTTTTCTCCAAACCTGCTTGGACAAAAATTGATCTTTGCTCATTTTGGTAGATTCGTCCATTGGATCTTCACGCTGAGAGCTTCGTTGGATTCGTGCCACAAATGTCCAACTTCCTGAGGAGCCATTTGTATTTTCGGGGAATCTTCGTCATTTACTCCCAATTCTTGGTTTTGACCAATCAGGTGAGGTAGGGCTTCCTACCATTTTTTAATTTGTTTTATTTTATTGCATGATATTTTTTGCAATAGAATCATGGGTTGAGTATTAGCATTCCCCCACATTTGTGTTTCTTTTCTCCACCTGATTAGACGGGTGTGAGCATTTCCTTGTTTATGTTGTGTTTTGGGGTTTTAGCGTTGTTATGCTACCGAAATTTGTAGTGTACAATATTTTGGATTTTATTGTCTTTTTGGAATTTTGGACATAAAATAGGAAATGGGTTTTAATTTCATTGATTTCTGAGATTTTTATTTTTGGGTGTTTTTAAGGTTTTCCTCTTTTTGTGTGTTACCTAGATTCTCTGCTTGACTTGTTCAATGTAATCTGATTATTGGAGTGTTTTTTCCTCCATTTTTCCAACCATCCTATGATCTTACTTTGTAAATTTCAAATTCGTAGTCAAATCCTTAGTCCTCGAAAAGTGCCCAGTTGAGTGTGTCATGGGCACTTGTAATTGTTTTTCCCTTTTCTCAGATTTTTCCCTCCATGCTTGATTTGTGAACACATTGGAATGCATGATGTTGGTGTTTGAGACCACATCACAAGAACATTGGGTTTTCCATGATGGGATCTCATGGGGACCTGTGCTCTTGGTTGAGGCCAATGGAGCGTTGTGTTATTTTATCACCTTCTTAGTTTGGGGTTTTGGAGTCTTTTGTGCATCTTTATATTTAGACCGGTAGGTGTCGAGTAGAGGGATGGAGTGGATCTCCAATGTGGGCTGGGACACAAATTGGTCCTAGGGTAACCCTTGGGTGAGTTATCTTAATAATTGATAACCTTTAAAATGAATGGGGAGAAAACATAATAATAATAAGATAAATATAATGTCCGTCAACCGTCTTTCTTAGAGACGTAAGCCATGAAAGTCGTGAACCATCTACAGATGTTAATCTAGCATAGCATTGGTAATATTTTTGAGAGACATGTGCCAACACAGTAGATCTTCCTTGATGAGAGAAGGAATTTCTTGAAGCCATACGACCATGTACGAGCCATGTGATGACACTCTATACTTGAGTCTCGACACCCTACCTAGTCTAGCATGAGTAGTGACCTTGACCTACTTGCATTTCATTATTGTATTATGAGTGTACTCAGACTGTGGTCTCATCTGCGAGTCAAGCATTCTACCTAGCATGTGTATAGCCTTCTTTGGTGTATGTGGTGCACTATGGTTGTGGTCGGGTTACTATCTCCATTAGCACGGTGGGGTGGGCCTGTGCGTTCCACTTGGTAGGGTGGCATTGCATTACTTTACCACTACTAGGGACTGGTGTACATGGTAAAATTTCCTCTGGCTACAAGGCTTGGATCTTGAGAGCTCATTCCACTATTTTTTATCCTTATATGCTCATGTATAGTACTTGATGTTCTTGCACATAGCCTAGATATTATCTTACTTCATTTATGTATTGTTGATGAAATCAAGTGACTATGGCCTCGATGTGCGATTATCCTATACTCATTGGTGTGGAGATAAACATTTATCAGTTGTACATTGATTTTAGCTTAAGGTTACACTAATTATTCCTTGTGTTTAGCCAATTTTTACAGATTGACATATGTTACTATCCTTGGGCATATGCACAGATTGATGCTTTTGATTGTCGATCGATAGCTCTCCCTCTCTAGATTGAGAATTTTGTCTTAGGGAGCCTTTAATTTCTGACCGACATCAGTGTGGATTTTCTTCCACACTGAATGACACGGGTTGAAATTAAAGGTTCAATTTTAGTGCATCAAAGTCACCCCAATGTCAGCATACCTCTCTCTCTTGATCATCCCCTTTCCTCCTCAATATCTTCTCTCTCTCATCTTACTATTCCTTCCCTCTCTAAGTTCCTCCCTCCCTTCCTCCCTCTTTACCTATATATTCTCTCATATTACTCCTTCCTAGGACCATTACTCCTTCCTAGGACCATTACATGTAGTTCTCACTCCCCTCTATATCTCTCACCTCTTTCACCCCCACACACTAGGTCTCTCACCTCTCTATCAATAAAAAGAGAGAAATAGAAAAAGAGAAGTTAGATAGATAGAAAGAAAGAGATAGAGAAAACTAAATAGGGAAGGATGTGAGAGCTGACCATCGATCTAGAATTACCACCAAAGTACTGACCCAAGGTTCCAAATCAAATTTTGGACAAAATGAAGGGTACATAATGGCTAGAACATTATGTACCTGGGTACATAATGGCTCAAAAATTATGTAACCAAGGGAAAGGGCCCAAATTCAGTCCAAGGGTTCTAGGTAGCCTTATGGTGTGTGTAGTTATCCGACAGTCAGTTTCAGGGTCAGGAGAATACAAAAAACCCACTAATAATGATATAGGGCCTAGGAGATGAAATGAATTATGGGAATTAGGGAAAATAGAGGAGCACGCTTATAAAGAGGAGTCAACCTAGATTTTGCACAAGATTGAGATGAGTGAAAGAAGAAAGAGGACCTATATTTGAGTTTAGGTGTCCATTAAGTGCCATATGAGGTCCAATTATAGAAAATACACTTAAGTAAGTGCAAAATAGTCCTTAAACTATACACGAATCAAGTGCTTATAATTTAGGATTGTATGATTAAGAAACTAGCAAGGGAGACTAGACAAACTAGGGCCCATTTTTTTAGGATACCCTCAACATGGGAGGGGTTGGAGAAACAGAACAAAAAGAAACCCTTAGTGAGATTCTTGAAACCATAAATTCAGACCCCATGAGGGGCCCAAGCTTAGGAGAGCCAATCATGCAACATGCTCTCAGGTGGAACCTTCCCTAAAAAATATCCAATCTAAGTATAATTGTCTAGCCAATCACAAATACTATCAAAATGTTGCAAAGGTAAAATAACATCAGGAGTACAAGTTGAGGTCATACCTCATGAAACACTCTCGGAATTAACTTATGAGGCCTCTTGTTTAGAGGTGCCATGATCACCCATCGTCAATACTCCAACACTAGCATTAAATTGTTGGGTTGAAGTTACTCAGAGCCATTACAAAACTAAAATTCTTGTAGTAAATGTGGCATGACAACACCAGAACGTATGGTTCAGACAAACAGTATGACAACCAAAACCAAAACCCTAGCAGAGCGCATTTGCATTAATTTTCACTATACCTATGTCCAAAATTTTAAATTTAGTTCTGCTCATTCATGAAGATTCTTACATTTCATTAGTTTACATAATAATTTCAAAATTAATAATATAAATGTCACTTTATGTGGTCGAAGTTGAACAATTTTCATTATGTTGACCATTTCTTTTAATAAATTGAAACTAATTTCATCCTCATATAAAAGCTTGCTTTACAAGTATAGTGTAATTGTAGTTTATTGCATAATACATTAAATTACTTTAGAATATAGAATCTTTTTTCTCAAAATAATTTTTCACCCCTTACACTTATATTATAATATATTATATATTTTACGTTTAAATATAATTTTCTTTTCTATAATTATTTAAAGAATGAGATTTGCACAACACTCAAATATTAGTGTAGGAAGCATGTTTTGTATACCTTACTTCCTTTTAAATAATTAAAAATACACACTATCATAAATTAAAATTCTATCATATATAATATTATCTATAAAGTTTTTATTCATGGCTTGAAGACATTATGGTGCAATTGACTTAATGATACCTTTTTAAGATATACTATTACAAGACACGGAAAAAATCCAAGTTTTTCAATAAAGTAATACAATATACTATATTAAACTAATTATAACCAATAGGTTTTAAATTAGTAACTCTATAATTAAAACTTTCAAGAAGAGAAGGTGAAAGAAAATATTAAGATATTATCCCTAAATAAAGTATGAAAAACGGTAAAAATGTTTCATATCAATGGGTATTATGGTTAGGTCTTTTTAGACTCGACATTTAGACATTGAATTTACTTCATAAAGATAAGAGCCCTGGGAGGATCTTAATGAAGAAGAAAACAAATTGGTTTGTCTTGGAATGGTTTATTTTATTTTTTCTTGAAGTAAACAAAATACGTCATTAAAACTTTGGGAGGATGATAGGTCCCTTTAACCAATAAAAATTGTTTCCTTCATTCACCCATTTCACCCATTCCAGGTACTGGAGAAACTCCGTTTTTGGACCTGCTACTCTGAACTAGATTTTGCACAGTACGCATATTTAATCTGTATGTATGCAATTCAATTATTAATTAAGAGAATTTGAATTTTGAAAGAAAACGTAAGTATAGTTTATTGAATAACAGATTGAATTGCTTTAGAATATAGAATCTTTTTTTCAAAATATTTTTTTTTTCCCCTTATACTTATATTATAATATATTACATATTATACGTTTAAATATAATTTTCTTTTCTATAATTATTTAAAGAATGAGATTTGCACAGCACTCCTGAAATATTAGTGTAGGAAGTATGTTTTGTATACCTTACTTCCGTTTCAATAATTAAAAATACACATTATCACAAATTAAAATTCTATCATATATAACATTATCTATACAGTTAATATTCATCGCTCACGACATTATGGTGAAATTGACTTAATGATACCTTTTTAAGATATACTATTACAAGATACGGAAAAAATCTAAGTTTTTCAATAAAGTAATACAATACACTATACTAAACTAATTATAACCAATAGGTTTTAAATTGAGTATAAATGTCCATTAGTAAGTCTATAATTAAAATTTTGAAGAAGAGAATGTGAAAGAAAAGATTAAGATATTATTCCTAAATAAAGTATGAAAGACGGTAAAAATGTTTCACATCAATGGGCATTCTGGTTAGGACATTTTTGGCTCGACATTTAGACTTTGAACGTACTTCATAAAGATAAGAGCCTTGAGAATATCTTAATGAAGAAGAAGAAAACAAATTTGTTTGTCTTGGAAGGTTTTATTTCATTTTGTCTTGAAGTGAACAAAATAGGTCATTAAAATTGCTTCCTTCATTCACCCATTCTAGGTACTCGAGAAACTCCATTTCTGGACCTGCTACTCTGATTTGAATTTCGCACATTATCAACATTTGAAATAAAATGGGGGAGAAAATTTATTCAAACTAACAGAAAAACAAAAAAATAGAGAAAGGGCAGCAAACAACCCTATTAAGATCCACCAAATGATCTAATTGATGGGACAAGCTCAGAGGAAGTTGAGTCTTATCAACAATGTTCCAATTACGCATATGATCAAAAGCCCACTTTGCCAAACAATCAGCAACACTATTCCATTCCCTGGGAATATGAGTGAAAGTAATAGACTCCAAAGAAGTACACAAATTATGAATCTAGTTAGCAATCAAAGCTAACTTCCAATTGACAACCTCAGAATGTTGCTGATTCAACAGACGTATCACCACTTGTGAGTCAGATTCACAAATAAGCCTTCTCCAACCAAGGTCACAAGCATGCTTCACAGCATACAAAATAACTATGGCCTCCGTCAAGTTGTTAGTGTGATGACCTTTATAAATTGAAAATACAAACTGAACCTCGCCCTTACTATCTCTTCCAACTCCACCAATGCCAACAGGACCTGGATTTCCCTTGGAAGACCCATTTGTGTTGATTTTAAGAGAACCCTGTGGAGGTGCACTCTAGTTCCCCACCCTATTTATCTTTCGCAAAGGATGTCTACATTTCTTCCTCAAAATTTTTCAATGTGAGGGAGGAATATTCAGGGGATTGTTAAAAATATCCTCCCCTGGCTCCATGGCCTCAGTAGTGTCACATTTTGCAAAAACAGTTTCCCCCAAAGAATGGATAATTTTCCACCATAAGTGAGGAACCTCCAAAAACTCATCCTGAAAAATACGACGATTCCTCTCCAACTAGATATGCCAAATAATAAAGGACGGTCCAAGAGTCTAGGAAACTTGAAGAAAAGAAGTCTTGACAGGAGCCTTACCCTAGCTTGCAAAAAAATCTTCCACTGAGGAAACATGCCAACATGATTGGTTCCACACATTTCACCAAGAATGCCAAATATGTCTAGCGAAGGAGCATTGGAAATGAGAAATGTTTTCTTCACTAGACCAACACAGAGCACACATCGATGGTCCCTGGAAGCCACGCTTGCATAAATTATCCCACATAAAGCACTGACTATGTACGACCAACCACATAAAAAAAAATTGCATTTTGGCCAGGAATACTTGTATCAGACTTGCTTCCACCAAGGCACCTAAATATCCCCCAATGTCTGCCAGAGAAGCTCAACATATTTGGTAGACACTGAAAATTTCTCAGACAAATCACCGTTGTCCCAAGAAAGAACATCATTACCAACCAAAGTAGAACACTCACGAGAATGCAAAATCTGAGCCAGCTCCTGCCTATCCTCTTCAGATCCTCCTAGAGGCCATTCAGAAGGGTTTTCCAATGAAAAGAAAAAGCCAAACCTCCAGCACACCCTATCTTATAATAATCAACTGTGTCACAACCAGAAGCACTAAAATATTTATAGAGGGTATGAAGATGAGGATGAGTGGAAAGGATAGAAGGGTGCCCATCCCAAGAGTCAATCCAAAATAAAGCTTGAGATCCTGAATGAAAAATCTAGAAGAGACCATCTTTAACCAAATGAGCTCCAAACTTTAGCGTATTCCAAATCATGGATCCTCTCCCTTCTAGAGGAAAGTGGGGAACCTCAACCACATGAATACCTGAAAAATACTTATGGGTGAGAATACAAGCCCAAAGTTGATGCTGGCTAGTACACCAACGCTAATAAAGCTTAGCAGCAAGAATCTATCCTTCTAAAATAGCTTATTGTAAGCCAAGGCCATCCTCCTTTTGTGGTCTACACACTGTTTCCCACTTAACAAGACTCCATTTAGAAGTAGAAAGGTTCTCACTCCAAATAAATTGACGGGAGAGATCATCAAATTCTCGAAGAAAATACATAGGAGCAGCCTGAATGAAACACTTGTAAATAGGAAGGACTTGGATAACTGACTTTGACAGAGTCAGGTGAGAAGTAGTTGATAGCCATCTATGAGTCCAATGGTTAACCTTTTGTCACAGTTAATCAAGCATAATTTGCCAAGAGGATCTAGGATGTCTACCAACAGTAAGAGGGATACCCAAATAAACAAAGGGAAGAGACCCAATCTGAAACCTCAAAATAGCAACAATATGCCTCTGAATAGCCTGGGGAGTATTGAAGAAAAAAAAATGGAGGATTTATTCTCATTAACTTTCTGACCCGAAGTTGTAGGATACACATCCAAGGCATGCCTAAAAGAAGTAGCTTCCTGAAGATGGGCCTATCCCATAAACGATGTATCATCCACAAACTGAAGATGTGAAAGTGGGGGCAAGCCGTCACCCCATTTCCACCCATGAATCAAACCCTGGCGAGCATGAAGCTTAAGAAAGTGGCCCAAACCCTCAGCCAAAATAATAAAGAGGTAGGGAAAAATAGGGTCCCCTTGGCAAAGTCCTCTAGAGGCACCAAATGGCTCTAAAGGAACACCATTCATAAGAATAGAAAAAGAAACTGAAATAACACAACTTATAATCTAGCTCCCCCACTATTGGCAGAAACCAAAGGATAAGAGGATATTTTGAAGAAAACTCCATTTGACTCTGTCATAAGCCTTAGCCATATCCAACTTAATGAACATAGATCTCTATTTTGAAGTATCCATAGAATGAATAACTTCAGAAGCAATTACAATCCGATCAAGAATATGCTTACCAGCCACAAAACCCCCTTGTTCCTTTGAAATCATGATTGGAAGGCATATCTTGAGTCTGTCAGCAATCAATTTGGTGATAATTTTGTACACAACATTACAAAGAGCAATGGGACGAAAGGAGTAGAGATTTTTAGCACCTTCTTTCTTGGGGATAAGAGTCAGTAATGTAGAGTTCAATGCCTGAAGCATTTTCTTATTCTAAAGGGATTCCTTAACCACCTCCAAGAGATCCATATTAATAATGTCCCAAAATTCCTGAAAGAATTCCACGAGAAAGCCATCAGGGCTTGTTGCTTTACCTGTATTCATCCCAAACACAACCTGTTCAAGGTCTAACATCAAAATTGGACAAATAAGAGATTCATTTATTACGTTGGTGATAAGAGAATGAATGCAAGAAAGAATCAAGTTCTCCTCCTCATCCGCAGGTCGAGAATCTTCAGAAAAAGGGTACAATAAAAGTTAAGGGCTTCCTTGGTCATAGCTGACTGAGAGGAAATTCGAAGTCCTTCTACATTAACAAGAGAAGAAATATGCCCTTTATTACGACGAGCCTGAATGGTGAAAAAAATAGTATTTCTATCTGCTTCTTGCAACCAATCAATGCGAGCCTTTTGTTTCAAATAAATCTCCTCCCGAAGCTCCCATTCTTCCATATCCCGCATAGTTGGGGATTTCACCCTACCAAGAGCCTCTGTGAGCCTAGGGTCCCTAATTTGGCGAGTAATCACTGCAAGAAGATCTAGAGCATTCCTCTTTCTAGACTGAAGGTTCCCAAAGCAAGACGTATTCCATCTCTTAAGATGATATTTTACATATTTAAGTTTCTTCTCAAAGACAAACATAGCCGTGCCATAAGCTGGGGAACCCTCTCTCCACCACTTAGCCACCAAATCATATAGGGAAGAGTCTGGAAGCCACATAAGTTGGAATCTAAAAGAAGGGTTCTTAGGAATTGCAACAGGAGAAGAGGAGAACTTAATCGGCCAATGATCAGAGCCCCTCCATCAAGAATTTCAGAACTCGTAATTAGACCACCTCCAACCCAATAAGAGAACAGCTACTGCAATATTGATGTTTATTTTATGCTTGTTTCTTCTATTATTTATCTATCAATGCATTTCCTCTTCCACTCCATTTTCCTGATAAGTGTTATAGGAAAGTTCAAAGATGAAAAATTGCCAGCCATAGATAATATCAAAACAGGACATAACATAATTAGCAAATAGAAAAAGATAGGTTAGAATTTCACTTTTTTTCTATTGCGAATCTCGATTTTTTCTTTTTTGTATCATGATACCTAGATAGCTCAGATAGATGAAGATATTGCAGTTTGGGAAAAATGGCTAGAGTAGGCGGAATGTTACCATTTAATTTGTTTGAATCGAGATCAAGGTCATGAAAAGTGTAATTAGATTGGTGAGATAAAGCAAGTATCTTTGCAACCAAGTATCTTTCCAACCAAGTATCTTCTGCCATTTCAGATTCATGTCGCTCAGATCAAGATATTCCGACCCTCTCAAATATGTTAATGCACTCACCCAACTTCAATTTCTAGGTGGAGTAGCTTGATCGTAGTTCAAACAAATTAGATGTGTGAGAGTTCTTAGATTGATGGTCATTACTTTTTAGTGCTGACATTTACAAAAAGTTGGCTAATTTGGCATATCCTCCACCGATTGGCAATGCATTTACAATATCGTACACCTAATTATATCTCTGGGTCCCTCATAAACAGCGTAAATTCTTATATCTCATCTTCTGAGTGTCATTCAAATCGCGTTGCTTCTTTCATTTCTTCAGGAAGCTGGAGAACCTACATTTTTTGGACATGCTACTCTGATCTGGATTTTGCACAGCACGCATATTTAATCTGTATGTATACAATTCAATTATTAATTAAGAGAACAGATAGTGGAACATTGATTTTTATTTTATACTTGTTTCTTCTATTATTTTAGTATCCTTTATTATCTATCACTGCATTTGTTTCACTCCAGTTTCCTTGACAACAAATGAGTTGTAATTTCATTTTTGCAGTTACGAATCAAGCTTTTCTGTTATTTGTTTCATGATAGATAGCTGAGAAGGAAGCTCTATTTTGTGTTATGAAATGGGTTCTAAGATATGTTGATATATGTAACAGTTACTGCATCATATATGTAAAACTGTGTAGGAATAGAGATTGGGACATGATCTGTAGGTGGAAATAAAGTTATATGAAAGTCAAGTACAAGTCATGGTTTTCCTTGCTTTTTCTGCTTGTTTCGTTGAATTTCAGGAAGGTGCGACCCAAAATAATGACTCTATAGGAAATTTGTTTCTATTTTCTAGATAAATCAATCTAATATCAAATGTTCTGTCCTTCATACAATTAACCCATTTGGTTTCAATCGTCACCCCCACTTTTGATATGATTTTTTTTAACAACGATTAGGTCATTTGAATGCCTTTCATTTCACGTTTTAAGAAAAATATTATTTCTTTTATATTAGAAATAATTTAATAGATTATTTTATATTTAAATATATTATCAATATAATCAATAAAACATAATAAATATTGATATAAAGGAATAAAAAATTAGAAAATAATTATAAATTAGTAATATATGCAAAAGTCTTATGAATAATTTAATAGATTGTTTTAAATTTAAATATATTACCAATATAATTAATAAAACATAATAAATATTGATACAAAGTAAAGCATGTACCGGAGCGGGCCCTTCGATAGAGAGTGTTATGTGGTTCTGGCTCATGCTAGAAATCTCAGAAGGAAGATCCTGCCATACAGACGGAGTCTGCTTTTTAGCTTTATATATTTAATAGTTACTAAAGATCAGATAACATGTATCTATGCGGTTAGTTTACTTTCAATGTTTCTAAGCATTCTGAAAAGAGAAAAAAAAAGAGTAGATCGTAAGAAGAGGCGATAAATATAAGGTAAGCTTCCCCATGTTCTGACATTTCAATTATATGCATTCTTTTCATTTTAAGACCAGATAAATAATTCTACTTAGTTTAAAAGGAAATAGCTTGGAGCATGTTTTTGGGCTGCTTGTTGGAATTGCACGAATCAATTATACCAAGCTCTGAAATTGAATTCAACTTTTAGTTTCTGGGTTATCTTTGCCTTGGGCGCCCTTCCTGTCAGCCATTTATTCTCAATTAAGTTATCATTTTTAGTGATTTATCATCAAGATGAGATAGTTGTTTGTTTTTTTTGAAATTAAAACAATTGACTGAGGATCAAAGATTGAAAAAGGTATGTGAGTAAGAAGTCTATATGTATAGTGAAAATATACAATATTTACAAAAGAAAGGGAGAAAACACGTGTTTGAAAATATAAGGGAAATTTGTAGGAATAGGAAATTAGGACATGATCTCTAGGTAGAAATAAAGATATATGAATGCCATATCAAAGTCTCCATAAAAAGAAGAGGAAGGTTGAAGGAACTTGGGACATTTGTGAGATTTGGATGGTAGAACAAGATATTTGGATTAGGGTCCAAATGTCTAGAAGTAAGTAATAATTCTGAAAAGGAAAAGTTGGAACAAAGAAAAATTGTAGGATTACTATCATGTGGTACTTTTTTTTATCTTTAAGCTTTTGGATTTTAGTACTTACAAGGATTCTCTTTCACAAAACTAAGTAATTCCATTTTTAAGATTCATGTCCATAGTTTGAAGCATTTAATTTCGAAAATCAATCTACAAGAAATGAGATACTTGCCATAATCAAATTTTCTTAAATCATATGATAGGTGCTTTTTAAAGCATGGGCATATTGATATCAAGTGAACCAGTGCACTTGTCATACAAAAGCAGTTAGCTGTAATTGTAAAGAAGTATACTCCTATAAAATTATTTCAAATGGAGTGGAGATGTTTAGGAAAAAAGACCTTTATATGCAGGGATGATCATAACTACTAAGATTTCTCTTAAAACGATGGAATAATCCACTTTGTTTTAGTTGTGTTTATCGTTAACATGGTTTTTCTTGCTCTTTTTGCTAGTTTCATTGAATTGCTGGAAGAGGCGGATCCAAATTAACGACTCTATACGAAATTTATTTTTATTTTCCAGATAAATCAATCCATTTTCGCTCCATGAATTGTAGAAAGTTGGGACTTAAAATCCGATTTCAAATGCTTTGTCTTTCATACAATTAAATCCATTTTGTTTCAACGAATTGCGTGCAGAACCATCTAAAAATTATATTTCAAAAGTTTTGTCAGATATGAAAATGATTTACATGAATGTACTGCCCAAAACCATATGAAATTGTTGGTGATGCTTATTTTGATTGTTTCTGTGGATGTATTTTGGAGTCCATCGGGGAGGGCCCCACACGGGGACAAGAGTCCAATACCTTTTTCTCACCAGCCTAAAACATCTGCCGGAGCGGGGCCTTCGATAAAATTAAGTCCGCACTGTGTGGGGCACCGCGAAGTTGGTGTGAATATAACTGTTCCTACATCAAATATCATGTATTTTGGGCCATGAAGTAGTTCTAAGATCTCTAAACGGTACAATTAAATTTCATATTTTGTGTGCATCTACAGATGTTTTTGGATTAATTGGGTATACAGTGTTCTGCCTGATTCTTGATAATAGAAAGGCACTGTAGATTATGTGGTTCTGGGCTGGTTTAGATTTCATTTTTTGACCTTAAAAAGTAGTAACCGTCAATTTCTTTGGTCTCTAAAGAAATTAGGATAGTTATATTAATATTTTAGATTATTTTTTTATAATTCATTATTGAAATGAGAGTTGCTGTAGGATTTTTTTTCTGTTATATAACAACGTTCCTATTTTGGTGATAGATCTTCGAATGTGATAATCTTCTTTTTATAACCACTCTTTTAATCTGATGATGGATCATAGAATATGATCCAAAACTTTGATGCAAATAAATCTTACACAATTTATAAGTGTATCATAAAGTTGCTTCAGAATTTGATTTTGTATATTTTTTCATCAACTTTCTTTCTGATCACATTCTGTGATCCATTACTAGAATGTTAAAATACCAAGAAATGTAAAAGTCGAGTCACTGTAAAGTTATAATGGCAGATCTGACTTAGCTATAGTATCATTTAAATTTCTTCTTTTCCTGGGAAAGCTCAAACTTTTTCAACAACAGTAATATAATTTTTGTATTATCTCATTCTTCGGCTCTCTGTGTGTGAATGTTTTATCACAGTTACATCTACTTGAATTGCTATTCAATATTGGAGAATAACTGAAAGCCAACATGTGGACAACAAAGCTGAAGGTCAAAGGAACATATAGGGAATCCCATGGAGCAGAAATAGAGAAATGCCTCAGGGCCTTACACGGAGTTGAGAAGGTTACAGTTGATTTAGACAAGAAAATAGTTACTGTGGAACACATTACAAGTTTTGATGGCGGATCTGAGCTGGGTAATTATTACAATTTTTTTTGAAAAGAATAATGAATTTGAAAATTTTTTGTATATAAAATTAAAACATAACCCATTATTACTTTGTTATTTAACTTGCTATAATATCATTTATATTTCTTGAAAAACATTTTGCAATATCATTCTGATAGAATATTTTCCTGACGTTGTTGATCATTTGATCATGTGTGTGCAGCGAAAGAGCTAAAGAGGAATTCCTTCAATGCCGCAGTTTCAGAGTTTATCGAGAATAAAATTTGATCAGATACATATCAACATGTATAACGCGTACATATATTAGTAAATAAAATTTATGAACAGTTCTTATGTGTTCATAAATCTCATGGCTGACGTGTCCGTGGAAAATATAAATTTTGGGTTTATAAATTATTTAAATATAATAAATGTTATATGTTAGAAGGTACTATTTTTGAAATATAAGTCAATAAGTTTGACTCTGAAAACTACACTTTGAATCTTAATAATAGTACCACAATTTCAATTGATGTAGAAAATATCTCCTATTTATCAACATAAACTCTGTTAAAAGAATTTAGTTTGTTCTATAGATACCTGTTTGGTAGAGTTTCCATTACTAATTATATGGATGATTATAATTAAATTATTGTTTTGGAGTATTTTTTATTTTAATATTCAAGTATTTTTCTTTTAACAAATGATATTTATATTGGAGTATATTTTTGAATTAATTATAAGATTTTTTAATTGAAGCTGAATTTTTTATTTATATGTTTTTTTTTTGTCCATTTGTTATCATAAATTCATATAATAATATTCATAGAATTATGGAACATTAAGGATAGAAATATTTATTGGAATATCATTTGTATATAAGAATTCTTTTGGATTAGTTGTCTAAAATGAATGAGACTAGAGTGTTGTTCTCAATGTACTCCCTAAGTTTTTAAAGGCTGATCCAAGACAATATATGTCTTTTGAAAAGATAGTAATTATTTAAAAGTATTCTAAATACGGCCAACTTCTAATTATTAGAAAATGTAAAGGAAAAAGAGATAAATCAAACAAAATAGAAAATAGAATTGTGCAAATTATAAGAATACTTTTGTAGGTGAAAGACATTTCCAAAGGGTAATTTGACTTAGAGTTGTGGATTTGACGCTTCGCAATGCTTTAAAAAAATATTTTCTAATTATAAGGTAATTCATATACTATCATGTGGCTTTATTTTGATCATAAATCATTTGGATTACTACCATCGTAAGATTCTCAGTCATAAAGTAAACTAACTTTATTTATTGCTTTTATTTGCTTTCTTGTAGCATTTAGTTTCAAACAAACATATACATCAAATACTATCATTAAATTAGTTTAGGATGATTGAGCTTATGTGTATGGATGATATTTAATTAGATTAGGCTACATTCAAGAACACTATATTTTTGTTTACAATTTGGTTAATAATAATAATAATAATAACAACAACAACAACAACAACAACAACAACAACAACAACAATAACAATAATAATAATAATAACAATAATAATAATAACAATAAGAATAACAACAATAAGAATAACAACAATAATAATAATAATAATAATAATAATAATAATAATAATA
>MU223902.1:632114-644746 GCA_018584345.1 Thuja plicata
TATATATATATATATATATATATATATTTATATATATATTTATATATATATATTTAATATCTGTGTGTGTGTGTGTAAAAGAGAAAAAAAATAAAATAAAATAAAATAAAAATGAAAAATACAAAAAAATTGAAAATCAAGAAAAGTGCCTCGGTGAAAACCTGGAAACAGGCACCCTGGTAGAAAAAAAAGGAATCTCTACCAAGTGGTGAAAACCTGGCAATAGGGGCCACTTGTAAACTTAGCGATCCATCTATCAAAGCATATCTTGGCTCATCTCATGTGTGGGATGATCTATGTACTTCTCTGAGCTATCATATAAAGTTAGTCCTTGCTTCACTGAAAAAAACTCTCTTTAGGTCTTATGTCAGCCTTCTGCTATCCCAATATCCTGTCAGTCAACTTGTTAAAGTCCCCACACTTGGTCATTCCTCTAGATAGTTTTCCCTTGACACGCTAGTGTTTTTCAACACTTTAATCAACAGTGTTTCTCAACACTTCCCTTTGGACAAAACCTGTGTTCTTGAACACAACAATGGATAACATATGCAATAACACACATAACAATGTTCCTCAACACTCACCTCATCAACAAGTTAAACAGACTGAATGATTGCTGACAATTTTCTTGTATGTTGTCTGTTATCAATGATTTCCTATGTTCTCTTTGATTGCTACTTGTTGGTGTAGTTCCAATAATCCTTATGTCAAGACAATAGGGTGTATGTGGTAAGAGCTTCCGCATTCAGGTGGATAAGCCACACATCCCTCAATCCCACTCTCTTGCACTATATGGTGAGGTTGGTACTATCTCCTTTTCTCTTATTCTACTTGTTTTAACAACAACGCACTCATGGTTATCTTGGCTTTGAATGCCTCAATGTTGGTGTACTATTGTTATATCAAAACTAGAAACAGTGTTCAGGTCATCTCGGTTCTTATGCCTAGATGCTTACATTCATTTCTCACACCTATTTGATGAAGGGTTGTATTCATATCTTTATAGCTCCTTAAGCGCTAGTAAGGATTGTACTGACTCTAGTGTCCCAAATGTCCAAATGGTGAAAATATTGTGACTACAAAAATCAGTGACTTGACTTGTGTCATAGGTTGCATTTTTAGGCTTGCATAAATAGTATCATAGTTTACTCCACCCAATCATCTAAACACGGAGCTATCCCGATAACCAATTAAATATTCTAATCCTTCGCTGACACAATCAACTATATTTTATCTCCTGAAGGTTACTTACCTGCGCACAAAGGTTAATGAAAAGAATAAGAGCATAACGTACATTCAGCGCAAACTAAACATGCATGAGTTACAAGAATCCATTTTCGGGACTGAAATCAAAATCTGACGATGTTTTGATCCTCAAACATGCAATTTAACCTAATCTTAACAAATGCTTTTGCTTGTTAAATGCTTTCCTCACAGGATTCTGATTCAAGATTACTTTTGATAATATTTCTTGTGCACTACCGTCTTCAATCCACTTTGGTCACACTTGGTTAACTAGGACCTAAAAATAGGCTTGCATTCTCACATTTCTCAATACTTTTTTGATCTATCGGGTTTGTACCTCCCCTCCTTTTGATTTCGTTCCCGAGGGGGTAGTACCATTATATCAACAATTTGATTCACATCAACAAGTTCAATCTCTAAGGGCATCAAGCTCTGACTTAAATCAAAGATCTAATCAAGTGATTCGCATCACTACGCATCAAATATCAAAACTCTAGGGGCATATCATGTTCATCGCACCATATCAATCTGAGAACTCCCCCCAATCTAGTAATTGGCTTCATCAAGACTCATATCAAGTCAATTATCCCAATCAATCAATCAAATAACAATCAGTCTCATCACACCACATCAGGTTGGTTCATCATTTCAAAACTCAATCTTAAATCAAGAAATTTGTTGAGAGGACAGACATTTAGTTTCATCACTTCACATCAAATTGAATGCTCAGACTCTTCTATTAGTCTTTGCTCAATCAAGCCCGGAGTTGATATATTCAGTAATCTTCTATCTGTCTTTGCCCAATCAAGTCTGGAGCTGATATCTTTAAATCTTCAATCGGTCTTCGTTCGATCAAGTCCGAAATTGGTTTCTAATCTATGGGATAGTTTCATCGCTTCACATCAAGCTATTTCCATATTCAAGCTATCTTCAAATGTTCTTTGACCTAATGTGTTCCCAGTTCGATCACACATTAGTCAAAGAGGGGCAAATGTAATCACTAAAAAATGGTCCAACAAACCCATAACCCCTTTTCTCAAATATTTTGGTCTTAATAAATCCTGAATTTAAGACATTATTGCTAGATTCTAAATTATTGAGCATTTAATCAAACTTTCTTACATAATTTTAATCTTAACTTGTTGAATCAAATCATCAATCATCAAAGCCTAAACTCAAAAAGCATAAACATTGGGATAAAATAAAAAAGTCCTAAGTCTCAAAAAGTGAACCCATTCACACCTGGGTGTGCATTCAAAAATCAAATAAAACAAATAAAAGAGAGAAAAATACCGATTTTGTCTTATTCTCCTCACAAATTGGCCAATCAAAATCACTTTCTCATCTCACATGGATTGAGAGGAATTGCATCACCACCATTGATCAAATTGTTTTGCCTCTTAATCTCAACCACCCATTCCTTGGAATCTCTTATAAAAGGGATGGCTCCCTTGCTCATTCATAGAGAATATTTGGAGTAGAGTTATAATTCTATTTTCATCCTAGATTTCATAGTGCATTCATAGTTATTTTCTCTTATGTTAGTTTCTTGCATTGTTTAGCTTCATTTCTTAGCTTAATGGCATTCTCGTTTTCATCTCATAGCTTAATCCACATGGATTGTTCTTTCCATTCCTATACTAAATCTTGCATTCTAGTTTCATTTATTATAGTTTATATGTATTTCATTTGATAGTCTTTGCATTCTCATTTTCAAGGTTTCAAGAGCAAAACATGCAAGTCTATGCATCTTGCTCCATATTGCATTGAATCTTCCATTTTGGAGTAGTTAAGTCACTGATTTCTCTATGTCTAATCCAATGGACAAACATGAGAATCACACTCTCTTCAACTAGGAAGCAATAAGCCGATTTCTAATGGTTTTTGATCGTGCTTTGAATCTTATGTTTTGCTAACCCCTTTTGATGCAATGGTTTATTGAAGTGTTTGGTTGCAGATTCTAGTTGCACATTTTACCACACATAGAATAATCTTATGGATCCACCTAGCTCTTTCACTATCCTCTTTTATTTCCAATACTCTACCTTCTACCCCCTTAGATTTAGAAGGTGGATTGTTGCATTTACTTGCAATGAATACGAATAGTAGCCACTCAAAAAATAGCCCTAAGAATGGTCCCATAAACTAGAAAATTCAAGAACTTGTATACCAAATGAGATATTATCTACCAAGCAAGTGTAACTATTGAATCTCTAAGTAGACTAAATATCTCACAAATGAACACCATTGGTCAATATCAACACAGTCATCTCTTTCCTCTTTAAACCATCTACTCATTTTTCCTTACAATTAAAATTTCACCTCCAAAAAGCATGTAGATTAATGATTGATTCTACACACACCATTTGGATGTCTAAACATCACCCAATTTCCATAGTGCCAATATCCACAAACAACAAACCACTAAGGAACACATACTTTTTGTACACCTACAACTCTAACAAAGAGATTTTCCTTTGTTATTAAAGTAAATTTATAGTAATTAAAAATGTTTTAAATACCTTTGTAAATGATCTTATCTTTTTTGCAACATCTTAATCAATATTAGATTAGCTGAACATGCTAATATTATGGCTTTTAGTGATAATCATACACCTCATAGGGATTTATGTAATAACTCGATGAATAAAATAGGACACTGATATTGATGATATCATAATTCCTCACATATGCATTTATAATATAAATTTTAACAAATGTAACTATACAAGTCCTAATTTATCTATTGGCTCTTAAAATATTTGCTCACACTTTTAGAGGAATCAATCACTTTTCTGGGCTAGGGAAAAATCATTTTAAGGGTTGATTAGTCAACTCATTTATAAAATGTGAGTGTTGTAAAAAGTTAATTTGTGAAATTGAATAATCTTTCTTTCACTTTGAGATCAGATAGAACCAAATGGACATTCTTGAAGGATATAGTCAACAAGTTTTAATCACAAAAAGAAAAAAGTTACAACTTGTAGTAGTATACATTATATTCTTGGCCCTAAAAATTATCATAAGATATAACCTTAATTAAGATAATGAATTAATGCAAGAGCATCTAGCGTGTAAGAGTAATCTTGCATCACCCAAAAAATATTGTTTATTTTTTAATGATGAGCCTCTTAAAAGGCCATCTTTTCCATGTTTCTTACTTTCTTTTCCAGTAGTTTGCTTATGAAGGAAAGACTTTAAACTTATGATTTATATGTATACTTTATATATGTAAAGACATAAGTACGTAAATGGATGGTAGGAACATGATGTATTTTTCTTGGAACTGATGGATAGAAGTTGCAGGATATAAGTAGTTGCATGCTAGTAAATAATTGTATCTCCTATGCTATGTTTATGGGTAGTCTCCTTCCTGTAGCCGAATGTTGTGCAAGAGTATCAAATGGAAACTAACACTTCTTTCTTAGTATTAAATGATAATATATATTTATGTGTCAAAAGTTGTGTGTGCTAACCATTTTGTAGGACTCAAGTCATGGCGCATTCAAGAGTAGCAGCGTGGTGTTGAAGGAGTCAATGATAGGCGTTGCTGCAAAAGTGCCATCTTATCTGAGGAATTAAGTAAGTGGTTGAAGAAGGGCATGACATAGTACTTTCACGGAGGAACAATTAAATTTAGTTCTTGAGTAAATATAGAGCACAGATCTAGAACCACCGCATCCTATATTCTGGGAGAATTTGAAGACTTACTCTTACTATTCGATATTTTATGTGATGAGCACTTTGTATCCATTAGTGATCCTCATTAATGGAGTTATCCTAGATTTAGGGAGTAGTGTATTTTCTCTTTAAATAAGATGAATTTTATAACTCTGAGAGAGTCGCGAGCTAGATGATATAATTTTTGGAATAGAAGTTTACATTGTACAACTGTTTTACTTTCCAAGTACATTTTCTCAATCAATCAATAGAGTGCATAATTTGAGTTTCAGTCTCTTATCTTGATTACATTTCTATTCACTCATCCAAGGGGGCCCTCTTGGTGAGTGAATCATTTTATTATATTAGAAGTTATTTCCTTGTTCATTAAGCAGTAAATAGAACTTTGTTGTTCCTACAACCACTGGTAACAGAACTGGTGGACTGTTCCTGCAGCATAGGTGAGTAGAGTAATCCCTATTTGTGATTACTATTTTCTTATAGTAAACGCATTTACTTGAGATAGTATAGATTCCTGAGGCATAATGTATTTCAATTCCATAGGTTTAGCCATGAGAATAAAGAAGGTTTGAAGCATATACTTTGCAAATACCATTCCAAGTTTACATCCCTAGTTGATGATTAAATGAGACTAAATAATCTACTTAGCAGCCATTTAGGGTGTCCTATCCTAAAGTTGGAGTCCAATGCTATGTGTATCTAAGACAGTTGTTTAGCCAAGCATTTTTGGCACCTTTTCCAGGGATGGTGTTAGTTCAAACCTACTTTGGTGTTCATGTTTCCAGTTTTCATAATCTAGGATTTAATTTCAAGCAATCCTTTTATGCATAGAAGAAGAGATCCTCGTGGGAGATTCTTTCCTTGTCAATACCAGGCTGAACCATTTGATCTTTTCAATCCCAAGCCTGAGGAACCCCAAGTAGATAGTGAACAAGAAGATTTGTTTGAAAACCCATTTGCTAACACCCAAGGAGAAATTTCTTCGCCTTCGTCCTCCAAAGAATCACTACATTTGGAAGTCCTTTTTGATGATCTTGAGTATCAAGACAACCCATCATCTCTTATCATCTATCAGGCTCAGAAACTACAACAACCAAGAACTCCTCCAAGGATGGCTTAGCCTACCTTTCCCTTCCCAATTCCTCCTCAACAGGGTAACCAAAACCTAAAGCACATTCCAGCCGCTGCACTACCAAAATTCTATGGACTTATCACCGAAGATCCAGAGACCTTTGTCTTTGAGTTTTACATTCTCTGTAGGAGCTATGACTACACAACTAATGCCCATAAGCTAAAGTTGTTTCCGTCAACTCTTAAAGAGGCTACTCTAAGGTGGTTCATGGGCTTCAGAGCTAATGCTATAGAAAATTGGAACGCTATGAGAAACATGTTTCTTGCAAAATATAAAGAGTACTGTAGAGGATGGGATTTAAAAGGAGATGACATCTTCAAGATGTCACAAAAAGAGGATGAAACCTTGGAAGACTATGTGTCCAGGTTTTTGTTTAACCTACAGTGCAACACTCAACACTAGTTGAATGAGGAATCACAGAAGCATCTATTTCTCAAGGGTGTGAATGATGGGAGCATAGAAACCTTGGACCTTATGGATGGTGGGGACATCACTCAGAAAAAACTAGGCATATATCAAGACCATATGTCTGAATTACTCAAGAGCTATAGTAAAAAAAAAGGAAGAGGACTAAGGGACCTACCTCATAAGACAAATGGCTCCGGAGTGTCTAAGATAGAGATGTTCAACCTCCTCTCTGACTTCAAGAAGGACATCATCAATGATATAGCCACTCAGGTGGACACCATGCAAGCTTGGAGGAAGAAAGAGGATGCAGAAGCTATGTTGGCTAAATTTGGCTCCCACTACAGAGAGAAGAAAATAAACTGTAAGCACAAAACTGTTGCATCTGTGGACACTACCTTAATGCCCACCGAGTTCAAAGAAATAGATGAGGAGAATGGAGAAGTCTTTTACATGGCTCAAAGGTGACCATCGACTCAGAGACAAGGTATGCCTCAAGACCCCCTAAATAATTTTGGTTATAATAATAATAATAGTAATCAGTGGCAAAATCAAAACCCCCACACTTCTGGCCCTCAATGACAGAATTGGAATCATAACTGGTCTAACTAGCAGCCACAAAATAACAAAAAATATCAGAAGCCTCAGTATAACCATAACTTCCAATAGAAGCCTCCATTTAACCCTTACCAGTACAGTTTAACCCATACCAATAGTAGTTTAACCCATACCAGCAGCCGCAATAGAATAACCAATGGCAACCACATGGTAACTGGCAACAACAACCTCACTGGGGACCCAATTAGCCTAATCAGCAGCAAGCTATCATACCTCCACCTCAGCAATAGGCTATTATGCCTCCACCTCCTATAGCCAATAATAGTCCTCAGAAGCCACAACTTCCTGCGCAAACAAATCCAAATCCTAATAACAAGAAGTAGGCTTATTCACTGCAAGTGAATGACATCCACCTAAGATTAGGAACCACATTTCCTGCACCAAGAGCACCCATAATAACTGATGTTTCTGATACTAAGGAAGTTCTTGACAATTAAAATACTATTGTTCCACCTGTTGCACCGCCTGTTCTAGCTGAGAAAATTCCACCTTATCTGCAAAGATTGGCTCAACCATCAGTAACCCCTAGAGAGAATCCTATTGAAACTAATCTGATTGACCAACTGAAGAAAATGACTGTCCAAATACCATTATTAGATGTCCTCAAAGAAATTCTCATTTATAATAAAGAAATTAAGGAAGCCTATATCAAGCACCCTGGTAGGAAAAAGAAAGATCCTGATACTGTCCATGTTCTTGTGCAGCTTTCTAATCTTATGCTTAGTAAAGCCTTGATTCCTAAATACTCTAATCCTGGGAGTCCAGTGGTTACCATTCACATTAATGGCATACAAATACAAAATTTATTGGTTGATTTAGGGGCCTCTATTAATGTAATTACTATGGATGTGTTGTTAAGACTTAGTATCATTGGGTTGAGGGAAACACCTACCATTCTCTAGTTAGCTGATAATTCCACTGTCAAACCAGATGGTATGGTAGAGGATATTGTTGTCACAATAGATTCCTTCGATTACCCCTCAGATTTCATCATCCTGTCCCCCAAAGCCACACTAGGAAGGTATCCAGTAATCCTAGGAAGGCCTTAGTTAGCCACAATAGATGCTTGCATTACATGTCGCTAAGGAAAAATTACCATATATGATGGCATTAATACCAAGAAATTAACTCTGTATTCTCCAGCCAAACCCCAAGCTGAACTTGACCATGTTGTCTGGTTGGATCTAGGAGATGCCCCCCTCAAAGCCAATTTAGTACAATAACTTATGGTTATTGGTAGAGACCCATTCATGGCCTCGCAAGAGGAAGATGACATACTAGTAGCAATCCTTACAAACCAGTATGGTTCTAAAGAACCCTCTTGTCATGTTCCTGATTGTTCCCTACAAACCATATTGCCCAAGCAATCCTCATCTAAGTTTCCTGCAGCACCTGATTATCTCCATACTTTGTTACCCCATGAAATAAAGTCACCTTCATTTGCAGAAGTTCTTATGCTGGATAAAGTCACAAGAATACAGATTTCCTTAGGTAAGGAATTGAATGTCAATAATAATCTCACTGAATCTCAGATGTCTAGCCTTCTCCAGCTTTTAAAAGAGAGTCAGCAAGCTTTTGCATGGGACTATACTAACATGAAGGGACATGACCAAAAATTGTGTATCCATAAGATCTATATCAATCCTAAGTCCAGACCTATTAGGAAAGCACAAAGAAGAATAAACCCTGCACTGAGAGACATAGTAAAGGCTAAATTGCAAAACCTCCTCCAAGCTGGCTTTATATATCCTATTTCTGACAACCAGTGGGTCTCCCCTCTTGTAATTGTCCCAAAGAAAGGTGGAAAATGGTGAGTTTGTGTGGACTATAAGGAGATTAATAAAGCCACCAAGAAGGATCACTTTCCATTTCCCTTCATTGACCAAGTACTTGAAAACCTTGCTTGTAAGAAGTATTTTTCATTCTTAGATGGTTTCAGTGGCTACAACTAGATCTAGATATCACCAGAAGATCAGGATAAACCAACGTTCACCGATCCATGGGGAACATTTTCTTATTTTGTATTGTGATTTGGATTATGTAATGCACCTGCTAATTTTCAAAGGGCAGTAATAAGTATTTTCTCTGACATTGTTGCTGACTGTATTGAAATATACATGGATTATTTCACTACATATGGAACTACATTCAAAGAAGCTCATGCTAATTTGGAAAAAGTTCTTAAAATATGTCAGGACTACAACCTCTCACTTAATAGTGAGAAGTGTTATATGATAATGGAGGAGGGAGTTGTCCTAGGGAATTACCTCTCATCATTTGGTATCCAGATTGATCTTGCAAAGATTGCAATCATCATTACACTGCCAACTCCAGCAAAGCATAAGGATGTTTAGATTTTTCTTGGTCATGTTAGTTACTATAGGAGATTTTTCAAGAACTTCAACCAACTTGACGCCCCATTGTACAATCTGTGGAAGAAGGAAGCATAATTTGAGTTAACAGTTGATTGTGAGCTATCATTTCAGAAGTTGAAAGATGTTTTGACAAAGACCCCTACTCTTAGAGGACCTGGCTGGAAGTTTCCCTTTCATATCCACACCGATGCATCTGACTATGCCATTGGGGCAGTGCTAGAATAAAAAGAAGGTATAGTTGAGTATGTCATTTATTACATAAGAAAAAATTTGCAAGGTGCTGAACTAAATTATATTGTTACTGAAAAGGAACTACTTTTTGTAATCTATGCACTAAATAAATTCAGACATTACATAACTGGTTATGAATTATTTGTTTATACTGATCACTCAGCAATCAAATACTTGATGAACAAACCTGCCATTTTTTGTAGGTTAGCCCGCTGGTTACTCCTCATGCATGATTTTGATATAACTATCATTGATAAACTAGGAAAATCTAATGTGGTGGCTGATTTCCTCTCTAGATTACAAGTTCCTGATGATCCTACAGAAATTGATGATAGCTTCCTGGATGAGCACCTTTTCTTTGTTGCAACTTACAGTCCGTGGTATGCTGACATCGCCAACTACCATGCTATAGTGAGAACACCACCTCATTTTTAACTGTGAGAGCACTATCTGCTAGTTGAGAAGAGCTTCAATGTTTCATGGATCTCTGGATTTATGTTTTACAGAGGTCCTGATCAAGTCACCCGCAGATGTGTTTGCGAAGATGAGACCTATGACATCCTTCGGGCTTGTCATGATGAGCCATGTGGTGGCCATTTTGCAAGAAAAAAGGACAGCATTAAAGGTGTTGACAACTTGTTATTACTGGCCTACCTTACATGTATAAAGATGTAGATAAGAATACCAGGCATTGTGACCGATGCCAGAGGATGGGACGCCCCACTTGGTGAGTGAATCATTTTATCAGATTAGAAGTTATTTCCTTGTTCATTAAGAAGTAAATAGAACTTTGTTGTTTCTGCAGCCACTAGTAAAAGAACTGGTGGACTATTCCTGTAGCATATGCGAGTAGATTAACCCCTATTTGTGATTACTATTTTCTTAGAGTAAACACATTTACTTGAGATAGTATAGATTTCTGA
The DNA here is from genome assembly GCA_018584345.1 of Thuja plicata. Classification (NCBI taxonomy): domain Eukaryota; kingdom Viridiplantae; phylum Streptophyta; class Pinopsida; order Cupressales; family Cupressaceae; genus Thuja; species Thuja plicata. The sequence continues at coordinate 642,725 of MU223902.1, forward strand.
AGCATAATGTATTTCAATTCCATAGGTTTAGCCATGAGAATCAAGAAGTTTTGAAGCATGTATACTTTGCAAATACCATTCCAAGTTTACGTCCTTGGTCGATAATTAAATGAGACTAAAAAATCTACTTAGCAGCCATTTAGGGTGTCCAATCTTGAAGTAGCAGTCCAATGCTATGTGCTTCTAAGACAATTGTTTATCCAAGCAGTTAATACAGGTTTTTTTGGTAGAGTTACTATTTTTTGTAGGGTTACCATTTTTAGTAAGTTTTCAGTTTTGCACGATAACTTACATTAACCTCCTTGTTGATGTTTTGTAGGTTCTTACAGATAAATCCTATGAGTCTATTGAATCTCTCTCTCTCTCTCTCTATATATATATATATATATATATATATCTGTCTGTGTGTGTGTGTGTGTGTGTGATGACATGTAACTGATTGAATGTTTGATAATGTTAAGTTGAAGATGATGCAAGACATTAAAATAGTTAATGGTTTGTATTGTCATTGATGTCAACTTGATATAATCTATACGGTCATAAACATAAAGCCAAAGACTTTAGAGAATCAATGGAACAAAGATTATGCTTTCAGCAATGCATAAAAGTCAAGTATTCACTAAGTGACAGACAACACCGACGGAGTGCACACCGTCGGTAAAGGAAAATAAAAAGTCACAGTGATGCCCGATGAACAGAAGACAGTGTTTCCCAATGAATAAAAATCCTATGATACCCGACAGACAGAGATCTCGAAGCTAACTGGAGTTACACTGACAGAACTAGCAGTTGTCACCAACGACGAACTGCAGAGTTGACCGACAGAAAAGAGAGTTAAGAAAATGACAAAATATCTAGCTAGCAGAGCTTAAGGATATACTTAACTAGTTGTTTTATTTGTTTTATTTTCCTAGAGTTAAGTAATTGATTTAAAGAAGATTTGTACAATTTTCAAGAAGATAACTACGAGATAAATCAAGAGTTAAATCCGTAAATTAGATTGGGTGGATTGTTTTTCACGCCAAGAATCAAGAATTAAGGAATATCATGTCTATTTAAGAGACAAGCATAATTCATTTCCGCATGTAATCAGATACATGGGGAGTGAATAGAAAAAGGATGCTGAAGAGAAACTGATGAAGGATAACTTCATACAGTCCTGATCAATCAAACTGAAAGAGAGCTAAGAAATTTTGCGGACACCGTCAAACAGTGAAGCACAACATCACAGAGCAGAAAGTTTGGAGCACAAGGAATTAAAATGATACATTGATTAGATAGGTATTGTACTTAAATAGATATGAAAATATGCAATTCAAGTTGTATTAGAAATAGGTCATTGTGTTTTAGTTTAACCATTGAATCATTAAGTCTCTTAACAGAGTAGGACTTAACCGTCTTCTATAATTGAGGTATATCCTAACAAATTGTCAAAAAGATTGTCACGAAGATAGCATTGAGTGCCCGATACCGACACACAGTCTAAGAAGGAGGCTGATGCAGTTAGGTAGCACCAGATATGCCAAATACCTATTGTGCCTATAGAGGTTGAACAATATTGGTAGCATATACATGTCAGCTATCAAGTGACATTCTATTATCAAAAATCCTCTAACAAGCTCACACTTAACAGTGTCTTTGTAACATTTAATAGGGTTGGTTCCTAATAGGGCTCACTTTAGAAGAGTGAAAATTTGGGGTACTGGTCCCAGTTGTTTTTTCCCTTAACAGGGTTTCCATGTTAAAATCCATGTGTTATATGTGTATGGTTTATTACTTCATTGTTTTACATTTCACATATGTATTTCTAGATAGATTGGTATACTCTGCATATTTACTGAGTATCGGTAAATAGTTTTTCTACTTATCAGTTATCAAGGAGAATAAGGATAGAAAAGGTAAACCGACAGACAGTCAAATATTATAAGTATTTCATGGCATGCATCTTGTAGGGACTTAATAATCTGAGATTTATTTGATTGGTGGTTAGTGATTAAAGGATAAATTTTTGAGGCCACTGAT